>JAHWLF010000079.1:0-23470 GCA_024679295.1 Phytophthora parvispora
CAGGAACGCCGTGGTCGTGTCCAGCACGAGTGCGTCGTGGATGGACCGCGCGCGGAAGACCAGCGCCACGGCCGTCAGCGGCGGCGGCGTGGGCAAATCATTTGGGGTGATGGTGGCCATCGGCGGCCTTAATTCTTTGTCTTGGGTCCCTTGGCTTGAGCTGCAGGAGGCGAAAGTCGAAGTGAGGAGGAACCTGGTGACGGCAGGATACGTTGAAGTGCGATTGGCTTGAAGTTTGTATAGACAAGTGCAACGAATGCTTGCCGTAAGTTGTCATTACAGTGCAACGCATTTTCTTAAGGGATCTGGGGGATAGTTTTGAGTTTAGAGATGGAAGCTGCGTGGAGACGTATTCGCGATAAAGACTGCTACCGCTGCCAGTGCAGGCCAAAGGTGTCTTCAACGTCGCCCAGATGATTTTCACATTCTTTAGTACAGTTTGTAATCTACTGAGGCTGGGCCGACCATCGAGTTCACGAGTTCTTCGTGGTGTCGTGTGCTGCTTTGCCGAGGTGGCGGGCAGGTGACGTGGCTATTAGAAGTCGGATGCAGAATAAAAGTATGGCAGCTCATCAGGTATGGAGTGTAAGATGCATGCCTAGGCCACTGACGGGATCCCACAAACTCAATGGCGTTCCTGACCGTGATCCAATTCCCCAGTGCATGAAGCAAATCCGGGATTGAAAACGATGCTCTTCCAGGATAAATTGAAATGGTCCTCCACCCCACTCATTATCCAGCCGACGGAAACAAGAATAGTGCGCGCCCGAGTAATTGGACAGCAGTGGTCAATTGAGATGTTGCAGACTGCAACTTGCAGTGGCTTAGCGATCTGCCGAGCCACAGCTGCTAGAGTGTCCTCTACAAACGCTAAAGTGGCCGTGGCGATAAGAAGAAGAAGATACGTACACACTGGTGTACATCACTGGTAGCTGAAGACCTGTGGCATCGAAAGCGATTAACTGCCCTCGCTCCCCATAGATTTCTGTGGACACTATCAATAGGTCAACATCGCGTGATTTGCCCCATTGTGCACTTCGATTATGGTCAAGATGTCCATATGAAGCCCGGATAAGGTGTTATCAACGCAGGGCAGTATCTAAGATGGATACTCTCTATTGGAAAGCATACGTCGCAAGGCCCATCTGTGAGTCAACATTTCCACGTGCAGCCAGTGGCAGGTGTCTATTTTGATGGCCTCGAGATTAACGTGTCTTATCGCTCTTAGCCCAGGTGTGGACACGACGCTCTCAAGCCTGCGACCCCAGCTTTCTACCATTCAACTGTGGTCTGTAAACAGTGGCGCGTTACGCTTCAGGTGAATCGCCATCATCTGGTTGACGACATCGCGCCGGACTGCTACTGGTCACGGCTAAGCTGACCTATCGCTTCGGTCAGTCGAGAAACCGCGCTGGTGAAAGCACATTGACACCTGCAGCCATGACAAAAGAACGCTTCATCGGCAGCCCCTTCCCCGACTTGCGGGTGACTGAGGCAGAGCGGAAAGAGCTGATCAACCTAGCCGACGTTTATGTGGAGGACTACATCCAGAAATATAAGGACTACGTTCTGATCGATCGGCGCGGGGTGAACAAACGACGGTGGCAGCATGTAAAGTCCCGGGACAATTTGCACGTGTACGGAGAGCGCTCGCGGAAGGCCCTTGGCCGTCGGGGTACGACGCTCGAGAACTCGCTTAGCTGCACTCAGCGGTTGAACGCTGTTACGAATGAAAAGGATTTGTCGGTTCTGTTGGGCGTGGGCACGGTGTCCGGTGAACTGGAAGATCTGATGTTTGGAGTCCTGAGCCCGACGCTGGACGACATGCGGGTCAATGCTTCGTACGTACAGCACATCAACGACGGCGCGGTTCTGGCAACGGTAGTGGAGCCCAGCAAGGACGACCCTTTCCGCTCGCTGGTTATCAAGTGGATGGCGATCGACTCGCCGCTGCAGGCGTCCAACCTTGTTCGAAGCCGGGACTTCGTGTACATCGAGGCGACTGGCATCGTAACCTTGCCAAACGGCGTCCGAGTGGGCTACCGTTTTCTTCACTCCATCGACTTCCCGCAGACAGAGGCGCTGCCGAACAAAATTCGAGGAAACTTGTCGGTGTTCTCGTGCTTTCGACAGGTTAGTCGCAACACCATCGACACGTTTAGCTGTGCGACGATTGACCCCGGCCGCGACACGATTCGCGCGCTGTTGACCTCGGTAGTGGCCAACTTCCTTCTGGCTGCGACGAACTATGTGTACTGCGGCCAGATGAAGAAGCTAGCGTGGATGCTGAAGCACCGGCGTGGGGCTTTCTTACTGCCCGGAAAGGAACGGCACAGCAAGAAGTGCATCGTTTGTAGGAAGAGCACCCGCAGTGTCATGGGAAGCATTGCGGGGAGCACATGCAAGTTGTGCAGCGGATCGGTATGTTATTCATGTAAGATCAACCAGCGACTGAGTTTCAACTCGGCGTGTGGGCGACTACTACAGCGCAAGATTGTCTTCTGTGGTATTTGTGTGAGCGCCGGGACCAATATGGATGCGATGGAACCTGCTTCAGACCAAGCGAACGGCTTCGACGCCTTCACAGCCTCCTCCTCCGTGTGCACGTACATCGACTCGTCAATGTCATCGCTCGATGGGTAGAGCGGTGGCCAACAGTGCCGTATATCATTGTCATCGTTCGATATGAAGAGCGATAGTGTAGTGTCGTTTATTATCGTTGCTCTAAGTTATCAATGTTACTGAGTGAACCAGTTTACAGCCTCTACCGTTAGTTTGGAACTTCGAGTCTTCCGATTCGGGATCCGATGTTATATTGGCACAACTAGCCTAATCTTCTCGGGTCAACGATTGGACTTCACATGCGCTTTCCCCTACGTTACAATACATTTCTCTTCTTACCACGATCTCGTTTTTTTTTTATCTTTTTTTGCCTTCGCGTGGAAAGCTTATCGTTCGGGCTCACGCACAGACACCAGCTCAAGAAAAAAAAAGACTATGCCTCCACCTTCTAAAACATTAACAAATCCAATGACGACTTACGCCCGTAATGAATCCCTACGGGGCCCAAGACGTCCGAACGTCAACGTCTTATCACCGAACATGGAATCCTGTCACCTCACCACTCCACCTCTTCAATGCATTTCGCCTTTTACCGCGCCTCCCTCAAGTCCTCGACAACCTTCACCTAAATCAACCGACCGCCGACCGCCATGGTTCTCCAGCGCTTCTTCCGCGACAAATCGAATTTTTCAACAAAGTCATTGCTCCGTCCAGCCTCCCCTCTTGATCTATCCACTGCAGCACGTCAAGCCGTCCCTGCCGAGCGATTTCGTGGATGCAAAAATCTCTATCATACTGATTCGGCCACTCAGCGCCATTTTCCATTAGCCACTGCATAGCCTTGATCTCCCCGGCTTTCAGCGCCGACTCCATCGCTGCCGTCAGATCGAACTCTGCACCTGGAAGTGGTGCTGCAGCCAGAACGCAATATCGCTCCGATGAGCCGAAATCGCAGCCGCCATGCAGTCGCCTCCCCACTCAACAACATGACCCACTCCACGGACCCCATTCCGTTCCAGAACCTGACTATCATTGGCGTGGAAAAACTGAACAATCTCCATCGATCCCTTTTCACAGGCTTCGATCACCACTTCCGATGGAATTTTGCATCCTGGAAACTTGGATGATAACCACTTGACCATCTCCAGGACTTTGCGAGATGCTGCTTTCTTCATACTCAGTCTGAATTGGTACTGCCGGTAGTGTTTGTCCGTCCGGATGTATTTGCGAAGTGTCCACTGGTTTTCTGGAAATTTGGTCTCGTTTTCCTGAAATATCTGGCTGCCGTTCCAGATTCGGTCCAGGAGCTTCGTCGAGCCGCATCAGAAAGTGGGAGATCGATTGAGGCATCCAGGACGGCTAAGACTTCGTCCAAGATGTGCGGGAGGCCGAGGAACGTGGGCTGGGAGCGGAAGGTGACGCTCACGGCGAGTAACGGCGGGGGGGGTCTCAATTTTGTGATATTTGGCACTACGTGTTGTGATCGGTAACCTGAGTTTTAAGCTTTTCTGGAATTCTTAATGAACACGGCGAAGACAGTTCCAACTCCACCAGAAGATCAAGCAACTCTCCAGCATGGAGAAAACGACAGCAAATCTGCAGTCTTGCTGCTCCGTCCTAAGCAGGAGCCAGAAGACGTCGTCAGTGTGGACTCTCAAATGGAGGCGTATGCGCGCGGGCGTGGGAGATCTCTGCTTGAGCGCTAGTGCACAAGCACACCGTTCGTTGGAGCGTGAAATTGACAACGAAACCAATGATTCAGCTTGTAGTTACCCCTCATTTTCAAAAGAATTGTTGATTTTGATACGCGATTGCTTGTGGGATCGTCTAGAATATAGCTTTTTGTAGGCCACGACGATCTCGATCGCAAAGTTCTGCGAAAAACTGCTTAGCCACTGGGTCCAACGGTCCAGCCAACCCAACGACGTGGCACCAGAATATTACTGCCACAAGGAATTGCTCCAATGTGCCCGCGTCCGCACATGTCTAAAGCAAGGCTCAAGGACTACCCCTCCGATCACTTCTCCGGTTGCAGCTGGCGAGAGACACACGAAGACCTTCAACCTGTGGACGCGGACTCTGTCAGCGTGATTCACCAATATAGTGCTCCAAAAATCACGACCAGTTCAACCAAGAAGCGTAAATTCCATTCTGTTGTCATTGTATTATATGACTTCGGTGACACATGTACTGGGTGGTTCGACGAAATCTCCACAATTCGGAAAATTTCCCACCTTGGGCTTCTTACACTTCGGACTGGTGACAGCGAACGTTCCCCGTCCACCGAGCTGTAAACGACTCTGTCCGGGTGGACAGCTCGACCTCGGCGATGACGGGCACTCGTGTCTCGTCGCTGAGCTTGAGTGCAGGCAACTCACGTTCGCCTTTCCCACCACGACGTCGTAGCGCTGCAGGCCACCGGGAAAATGGCGCGAGGCGCTGTTGGTGGTCGGCGGCAGCAACATGCGCGTGTTGACGTCTTCAGGCGTAGCAGACGCATCAATCGCTGGGCCACATGAGCATTCAAAGGGGTCAACCAACTGCAACGTTCAAGGTGCTGGTCGGGGCTTTGATTGCGAAGGTTCATACAGTACATGTTCAATACGTTATCCTATACAGCGTCGGCACTAAAGAACCGACGAAGTTTGGTCTCCGATGTGTGCGGTCGTGGGAAGTCCTGGTCTATACTGTCGCCTTGGTGTACCGACTTCGGCTCCAGGCCGTCGGAGACGTCGAGAGATCGGAGCTCGTCTCGGACAAGCACGTGGCGAATGCACTACCCGTTACAGGTCCGAAGAGCTGGTCTCGAGCTGCTCGAGACGCGCTGACGTGCAGTCCTTCCAGCATGCACGAGGTGCACACCGACACCTTGCAACGCACTAGTGAGTTCTCGGGTGACAAGAAGCTCAGGCGCTTCTTGATGGAGCACGACAGGCACAAGTCCCCGAGACACACGCAGCACTTGCTGCTGAACAGTCCACCCGCCTTCGACCGGCAGGTGACGCAGAGCCGCTCGGTTGAAAGTAGCTTGGACAGTGTCTCGCCTGCCCCCCGCTCCTCGCGCTTCTGCTGCAGCATCCACGAGAGCTTCTTCATCTGCCCGCAGTACGCGTAGCGCAGCGCCGCCAGCATCTGGCTGGCTGTTGCGCGTACCAGCAGCGCGCGCGGGATCACGCCTCCCGGGTCAATGGTGCCCGACGAGTAGTGCTCGACGATGTCGGGGCTGGTCTGTCGGAAGAAGCTGCAGAGCGAGAGGCGGCCGCGCACCTTGTGCGGGCGATCCACCGTCTGCGGGAAGTGCACCGAGTGCATGAGGTGGTAGCCGATGCGGTCCCCGCCGTGGCCGAGCTGCACGACGCCCGTGGCCTCCATGTACACGAAGTCGCGGTTCTTGACGAGTCCGGCCTTGCTCAGCGGCAGGTCCAGCTCCATCCACTTGATGACCAGCGAGCAGAACGGGTCATCCAAGGTGGGCTCCGTCACGGTGGCCAGCACAGCTGCAGCGCCCACGTCGTCCACGTACGAGGACTTGATGCGCATGAGATCCAGCGTCGGGCTCACCACTCCGAACATGACGTCGTCAAGCTCGCCGACCAACGTTCCGGCACTGAACATGACCGGCAGTTCGGAGACCGCGTACTCGGTATCGTCGCTTTCAGTGCCGATCCGACTGGCCTCGTGTTTCCTGGTGCGTCGAGCCATGTCGCGCTGCGAGCGCTCCGCGTAAACTCGCAGGGCTTCCTTGGCCTTGACGACCTTCCAGCGGCGGTCGTCCACCTTGTCGAGACCCATAGCCGAGTGGACCAGGTACTGGCGCAGGTTGTCGGACACGAAGGTCTGCGCCAGCGCCTCGAGCTGGGACCGGTCGCCCATGGTGAGCGTCACGGCGTCGAACGGGCTGGCGGTGAACCGCTCGCTGCGCAGCTTCTGGCACATTGGTAGTCGATCAACTGCTATGCCTACGGTGCCGGCGGGCGATTCGCAAATGGCGGAATTGGGTGGTGGAGTTGTGACCGTGTCGGTGTCGGCGTTGCATTCCGAAAACGTGTGACGGGGGAGCGCATTGCGATGCAGTGCAGTGCTGGGTGAGATCTTGTCTTTGGCGCTGGTCACGATTGACTCAGTGGTCGCCAGCGAGTGCAAACGGGTCAAGCTGAAGCAGCTTCAACGGCGACGGCGGTCTGTCTCGCGTCCAGCTGGCATCTCCGACCACCGCAAGTTTTCGGCAGGACGGACGAACGCCACGCCATGCTATGCTGGTGTTGTTGGATGTCGCCCCCGCATTGCTTCGTTTCGTTCGTGCGCTCAAGGGCTTGCAAATCCTTGCGCTGTGCGGGTCATGACCGCAATCTGCGGTTAAAAACGGGTAATTTTGCGGCTTTGCACCGCAGCAAACGGTTATTTTGCGTAGATTTATAGAGGTCACTAACATCAGTGTTTGTATCGAGTTGTAACTTTTTCGACCGCATTTGATTTAGCAGGTGATACTCACATACTTTAATCCAGTCTAATTTCCGGCTACAAGAGCTTTCGGTGGGGAGGTCTCCGAACTGACTACAGCAACCGCAGCTGGTGCCGCCGCGCCGAATGATCGAACGCCAGCACGGCGGAAGACCAACGCAACGCTTTGCTGGGTCAGCCTTGATCGTGACAGGGCCGCGTGGCCGCCTTCCCGTCGAAAACTCCAGCGCAGGAAGACCGTGGTCGCAAGCCCCGCACTTTCGTACAGTACAAGCGTCTGAAGTTGCTGCGGCCATCAGCGTAATGCAGAGAGCGTCAAGCTTCAACGACCCCACTGACCTGCTAACTCCAGATCTTTGAAGGTCGCGGTTCGCGATGCTTGACCTCGCACTGCATTGAACTTCGCTGATATTTTAATTTACGGGCTGAGCAAGTTGATGCTTACGAGAGCGAATGCCTCGATCGACGTGCATTGTATCGCAGTTTGTAGACTTACAACGTGTACGTGTACATGTCGCTTGATGTTTGCTTGCTTGCTTGGCAGTTCAGCTGAGCCAAGGGAACTGACGTGCTCCCTTCGGCCTGAAGACCTCGTCGCCTTCCCGCGGCGGACACCTCTTCGCTTTAGCGTCGCAATGCCAGCTGTGGACAGGGAGCGAAGGCAACCGCACCGGCATAGCGGAGCTCCTGGTCATTGCTGTCTGGCCAGTGACAAATGACTGCACTCACAGCGACCGCCAGAGCAATGCGATGAATGGTGCGCCGTGTTCAAGGAAATCAATAGCGTGCGTTATGTACTTTACTTCGGCCTGCACGGTGTATCTAGTCAACTTCAACTACTGCTGCTCGTCTCGGACGTTGCGCTGGACGAGTGGTGGTTCACTGGGTAGTTCTCTAAGATCTGGGCTCGCGCGGCTTCGGACGCGTCGGACTTGTTCACTTCGGCGAGGCAGAGCCCGCAGAACGTCACGTTCCGCTTGGCCAGCAGCAGGTCCGGCGTGATGAAGCTGATCTTCTTGTGGATCTTGCAGCTGTGGCACACGAAGCAGAAGCACAGCTTGCACGTGGCGTCGGTCTTGCCAAAGTCGCCGAGCTTCCGCCCAGTGATCGATGCCCTGCACGTCACGCATTGGGCTTTTTTGTTGGGTTTGCCGAGCAGTCGAGTCTCCTTATACCTCTTCTCCAGCATCCACGCGAGCTTCTTCATCTGTCCACAATGCGCGTACTTGAGTGACGACAGGAACGTGTTCGCCATGTTGGGGATCACCAGGTGACGGACTAGCCCTCCGGCCGGGTCCATAATGCCAGTGACGTAGATCTCCGTAACGCCTTCCGACATCTGCCGGAAGAAGCCGCAGAACGACAGGTTCCCGCGAATCCGGTTCGGCAGCTCGTGCGTCTGCGGGAAGTTGATGGAGTGCAGCAAGTGGTAGCCGACGCGCTCGCCGCTTGGCAGCGTGACGATGTCCGTCGCCTCGGCGTAGATGTAGTCGCGGTTCTTGACCAGACTCGTCGAGTGCAGCGGGATGTCGAGCTCCATCCACTTGACCACGAGCGACTTGAACGGCTCGTCCAGCGTCGGCTCCTCGACCGTCGCCAGCACCGCCGCGCCGCTCAGGTCGTCCACGTATGAGGCCTTGGTGCGCATGACCTCCAGCGTCGGGTTCACGACTCCGAACATGAGATCTTCCAATTGTCCGGGCGTCGTGCCCACGCACAGCAGCGACGGCAGGTCTTGCGTCTCCTGGTTGCCACCATTCGGAGCGTGCTTCTCCACGAACACCCTCGCGCTCTCTCGAGACTTGACGAGCTTCCACCTTGACAAATCAACTTGACGCTGGTCGTTCTCGACGAACGAAGTGTACCGCTCCATGCCGGCCTTCACCAGCGAAATGGCTAAGTCGTGGAGCTGCGCTTGGTCCGAGGGGGCCAGCGGCACCGTCGGGAACGGATTCACCACGAATCGCCCCTTCATGACAGGGACTTTGCGTTCTGCTATCTCGGTGGCAAGATGAATAATGAGTTAGGAATCGTTCACCCGTTGCTGCTCGTGACTTCTGTCGAGGCGGGTCTTGACTCAGTGCAGACACCGCGCCGCCCCTATAGTGACTGTCCCAGGAGGTAGCGCCGCTGTCGTCGCGCCATGTGCGCCACGAACGCCTGACACTCTCCGCACCGCACCGCACTTGAGTCCGGTGATCCCTTGGATTTTTGGTCAGCGACAGGATGGTGACAGATGAGGGGCAGACATCGCGAAACTCTGGACACCATGAAGGCACCGAGCAGATCGTTCGCAGACAAACATACCCACCAAGATCCTCTTGCGGTTTGTAAGCCGACAGACTCGACAGCATTTGTTCAACGCAGGGACTCAAACGTGGAATTCCGACAAACTTACGACACCTGACGCATGGGCTAAACTAGTTACATGGAGATGCTGGACAGACTGGACGAGGTGCTGGCCGTCGACGACAGCGAGCTCTGGACGTGCGAGTGGGTGGCCGGGGACTTTTTACTGAGCAGCATGGCTCGCGCCGCGTCGGTGGAGCTCAGACACATCATCTCGCCGATGCACCCGGTGCAGAACGTCACCTTCCGCTGCGATAACAGCAGATCCGGGTCCACGAAGCTCAGCTTGCGGACGACCTTGCACGCGCGACATACGAAGCCGAAGCACAGCTTGCACGTGCTGTTGCTCTTGCCAAAGTCTCCGAGGCGGCGGCCCGAGATCGGCGCGTAGCACGTGACGCACTCGCTCTTCTTGTTGGGCGCACCGTGCTGCTTGGACTCCTCGTAGCGCCGCTCGAGCATCCACGCCAGCTTCCGCATCTGGCCGCAGAAGCCGTACTTGACGCTGGACATGAAGGCGCCGACCATGGCCGGCACGATGATCATGCGGATCATGTCACCACCCGGGTCCATCACGGCGGTGCCCCACATGTCCAGCGTGTTGGGGCCGGTCTGCTGCCAGAAGGCGAGCGCCGAGATGTTGCCGCGGATTCGGTTCGGCAGGTCGTGAGTCTGCGGGAAGTTCACGGAGTGCATGACGTGGTAGCCGAGCCGTTCACCGTTGGGGCCCTGCACGTGGCCCGTGCCTTCCAGGTAAACGTAGTCGCGGTTCTTGACGAGACTCGTGGACGCGAACGGGATATCGACCTCCATCCATTTGAGGACGAGGGTCTGGAAAGGGTCCTCCAGCGAGGGTTCCACGACGGTGTCGAGCACGGCCGCTCCGTCGAAGTCCTCGACATATGAAGCCTTGACTCGCATCGACTCCAATGTGGGGCTGATAACGCCGTGCATCAGGTCGTCCAGCTTGCCTTGCAGCGTACCGACGGCCAGGATGATCGGGAGACCGTTACCGGTGATCAGCTCGCCAGAACCTCCCGACGACGATCGCTCCGTGTACATGCGGATGTTTTGGCGCTCCTTGACCAGCTTCCAGCGGGACGGGTCGACCTGCCGCTTCTCGGACTTGTAAGTCGCCCACTTGTCGAGGTTGGCCATGATGATCGAGTTGGCTAGGTCTTGCAGCTGCACGTGGTCGTTCTCGGTCAGCGCCAGCTCCGAGAACGGGTTGACGATGAATCGGCCCTTGACCATGGCTTGGGCTCTTGGTGTTTGACGATCCGTTGGCTCAGTGGAGGTTGCTGGATCGGTGCAAATCCGAAAGTGAACGTGTCAACTGAGTTATGAAATCGCTGCTCGCCCATGGCATGGAAGCCCTTGGCCAGATGCAGGACCAGCGTTGTGTATCAGTTCAAGTGCTCGTCATCTGTCCTCAGATTTCTTGGGCACGTCATTCCACCCAGTTGGTCTCATTTCAAGCACCCGGAGCCCAATTTCACAGGAAACGAGTAGGCTTTCCACTGCATTGACTGGAGATCCATCAGTCCGCCTTCACGCAAACAACAGCAAACTAGATATTTTTACACGTCACTAGCGCCGAGTAAGGCGAATGAAAATTGGTAATCAGCTGCGCGAAGTTGCGTTGGTAAATGCAGCTGCATTCCTTCGCTGTCGAGCCAAGCGGTCTTGCATCCACGTGATACCATTGCTGACCAGATACGCCAAGCCTCAACTTCGAATTGCAACACCATCAAAACTTTTTTTTATTTTTCAAGAAATACTTAAGTACCTGAATTGTTATCGTCAAACAATGTAAAATGGTAAACAGTAGAGGATCCCTAGTTGGGTCTGCAACGCAGCTGGATGCCTCCAATGATATGTGCCTCAGTAGTCTGACACCATGCTGTTGGTACTAAAGCCATCCGACGAAACCGAGGACTGAAAGCCCGAAGGCGGTCTGAAAGCCTTTCCAGTGGCCAGCAACTGTGCGCGGGCCACATCGATGGAGCTCATACTCGTCACCTCGCTGATACACGCCGTGCAGAACGTCACCTTGCGCTGCGAAAGCAACAGGTCTGGGTCCACGAAGCTTAGTTTGCGGACGATCTTGCACGCGTGGCACACGAAGCCGAAGCACAGCTTGCACGTGCTATTACTCTTGCCAAAGTCGCCGAGTCTTCTGCCAGTAATGGGGGCCGAGCAGGTCACGCAGACATTCTTACGGTTCGGAGCGCCGTGCAGCTTGGATTCAGCGTACTTCTTGTCCAGCATGAAGGCGAGCTTTTTCATCTGGCCGCAGTAGGCATACTTCAACGTGCAGAAGAAGACTCCTGCCATGTTGGGGACGGCGATCCGCTTGATCATATCACCACCAGGGTCCATGACAGCCGTGCCGAAGAGCTCCATCGTGTTCGGACCAACCTGGCGCCAAAACGCAAGCGCCGACATATTGCCGCGGACGCGGTTGGGCAGGTCTGGCGTCTTCGGGAAGCTCACCGAGTGCATGAGGTGATACGCCAAGCGCTCGCCGTCTCTCCAACGGATGAAGCCGGTGGCGTCGATGTACACGTAGTCGCGGTTCTTGACGAGGTTCGTCGAGGCGAAGGGGATGTCGACCTCCATCCACTTCACGATCAGAGCCTGGAATGGCTCGTCCAAGGATGGCTCAACGATACTGTCGAGCACGGCAGCTCCACTGAAATCGTCGACATACGAGGCCTTGACGCGCATCGCCTCTAGCGTGGGGCTCACCAGGCCGTACATCAAGTCGTCGAGCTTGCCTTCCTTGTTGCCAATGCCCCAAATCAGCGGCAAGCCGTTGCCGGTGATGTTCTCGCCCGCGGACGCAGTTCCTTGACGCTCGACGTACATTTTGATTCCTTGGCGCTGCTTGCATAGCTTCCAGCGTCGCGAATCCACGCCTCTCTTCTTCTCGTCCTGGTACTTGGTGTACTTCTCGAGGTTGGCCAGGATGAGCGAGTTGGCCAGTTCCTTGAGCTGCGCGTGATCATGCTCGGTCAGGGCAAGCTCCGTGAACGGGTTGACGATGAACCTCCCCTTCACCATAGCTACCCGGGCGAGCTATCGAGCGGTACTGGTACGGTGGAGAACGGCGAGAATCGGGAACTGACTGATAAACTAGCGGTGATATGATCAGTGCGAGTCATGGAGATGAAGGTGTTGCAACCTCGATAAGACTCTGCAGGCAGGTGAGTGTCCAGGACGCTGGATAAGAGCACTTTGCTTCAACATCCGAAACCCTAAAATGACATCCTCGACAGTTTCAAGGCTGATCACGAGGCACGTGCACTGGTTTTCGAACCACCTCGAGCATTATCTCCAGCAACTTGCTGTAAACGTTTAGCCCCCTTAATTTTGAACTGTTTAGTTGCGTTGTCCCTCGTGAATGTTGATGTGTACACTTTCTAAAGGTTTGGCCCAAACATTTATCGATGATGAAAAGTAAGCTTGAGCAGAAAATTCCCGATCAAATATATTGAGACGTGCAATGTCTGCATGTAGTCTTCTAGCCAGCCTGCCTGCCGTGTCTACCGTGAGCACGACTATCTTCCTCTCCTACTTCATACTCGAGTTGGAATACTCTCCGCTGTCATCGGACGACTCGAAACTAGCGTGGTTGACTTTGAAATTTTTGACCATCAGAGCCTTCGCGCAGTCGGCGGAGCTGGAGCTTGTGACGGAGGTGATGCACGTCGTGCAGAACGTCACCTTCCGCTGCGATAGGAGCATGTCTGGGTCGACAAAGCTCAGTTTGCGAGAGATTTTGCACGTGTGGCAAACAAAACCGAAGCACAGCTTGCAGGTACTATTGCTCTTGCCAAAGTCCCCCAACTTCCGGCCGGAAATTGGCATCGAACACGTCACGCACACGCTCTTCCGATTCGGAGCGCCGTGCTGCTTGGAGTCGGCGTAGGCCTTATCGAGATTATAGGCCAGCTTGCGCATCTGACCGCAATAGGCGTACCTCAAACTCGAAAGAAACACGTTCGCCATGCTCGGGACCACGAGTTTGCGCACCAACCCCGCATCGACAGGGTCCATGACGCCGGTTGCGTACATTTCCATCGTGTTGGAGCCGATTTGGCGCCACAGGCCAACGATGGAGAGATTGCCACGGACACGGCTGGGCAGGCCGTGAGTTTGCGGGAAGTTGACCGAGTGCAGCAAGTGGTAGCCGAAACGTTCGCCCTTCGGGCTGGTGACGTAGCCCGTGCCTTCGAGGTAGACGTAGTCGCGGTTCTTGACTAGGCTGGTCGAGTGGAAGGGGATGTCGAGCTCCATCCACTTGATCACCAGCGACTGGAACGGGTCTTGGAGGGTTGGCAGGACTATCGTGTCGAGTACTGCAGCTCCACTGAAATCGTCCACGTACGAGGCCTTGACGCGCATGGTCTCGAGGTCTTCGCTAATGACTCCAAACAGGAGATCATCGAGTTTTCCTTCCATCGTGCCGACGCAGAGGATCGTCGGCAGCCCTGACCCAGTCAACTCGTCACTCGAAGCAGTAGCTGCTGCTGCCGAGCGCTCTGTGAACACGCGAAGTCTCTCCTTCTCCTTCAGCGGCTTCCAGCGAGTCGGGTCGACAGAGCGTGGCGTGGACGATATGTACTTCATGCAGTGCTGTAGATTGGCTAAGATGCGCTGGTTTGCGAGTTCTTCGAGTGAAGTGCGATCGGCCCGAGTCAGGTTGAGTTCTTGAAAGGGGTTGACGAGGAATCGGCCCTTCATCTTGTGCGAAGCTAAGGTCGAAGTGTTGGTGCTGTTGCTGGTGGCGGATCCAGTGAAGAAATGAAGAGCTGGAGGAACGTGGTGCTGCCAGGGGGCAACGTACAATTGATCCGACGCTTTTGATGCTATCGCAGGATCAACAGAAGCCGGAAAGAGCGCAATTATGCAGCACAGCTGTGAGTCATGACAGTTGGGCATCTGGGCTTGAGCATGAACTCGTTGTCAACGTTGTGGCGCTGTAACGCCGTGAAACGCACTGGAGGACTAGGTCATTGATCAAGATACTAATGGGGTGGACTTCCTCTTCCTTCGGTCTCATAAACCCGAGCCAAGTGCAGGTGCGTGACCCCATGTGTTGAACCCGTTCCTACCCAAAAGGGGACAGTCTTGAAGCTCTATATAGCTAGCGTACGCCACGACTTCTTGAGGTGGGACGAGCAGCATGCTGACTCCGTTGGCTCCGCCGCTGTCCTATCTCCAATCCTGACGAGCGTTCTCTTCACTTTCATCGTGGATAAGCATTCAAGTCTAATAGTGGGCCCGCGGCGTTCAAAGTGAAAACAGCTGAGGCGACGGACGAAGGAGATTCGCACAACGCGCAGATAATGCTCTCGTAGAAGCCGTAGCAGCACTGTCTGGATGCTAGGAGCGGTGTTAGCGCGAATTGTTTGCAGCTACCGTGTGAACACGAAGGTAAACTGGTTCTTGACATACGAATTAAGATTACAGTGTAGTCGTGATCTAGGGGGTAGTCATTGTATCGCCTATTAAAGAGCTTGCAGGCTCACATCGATTAACTGTAAATATGCCACACGTATCGAGGGATTCAGATGAAAATTATCACCACCATCAGCGCACATAACCCGCCTTGACAAGATAGTAATTATTCATGCCATTTTAATTGCTTGCCACAAGCTGACAGCGATTTTCTCAATTACTACGACGAAGTATGTGCACTCATGTGGATTATAGATACCTATAGGATATCTTCATGAACAAACTACAAACTTTGCAGCAAAGGATCCCTTTTAAAAGAAAGCACGGTAGGGTAAACTACAACGTTCAATAGTTTCGAAATATTTTGTATTGCTGCAGCTAACAAAGTCGTGTTTGTTTAACACACGCAATACGGATATATGTAGGCGAAAGCGATTGAAGGATGATAGTCAAGCCAGCATTTGGGCCCTCGGTATCTTCGTAGCATACTTCCTCATCCGGTGGTTCCCCTTCCAAAATTCAAGCACCCTTGCAAGAGCTTCATCCCTGTTGCGTCGCTTCCCCGTGAACATCGCTAAGGTAGTAACACCTTTTTCCAGGGTTCTTCGCGTTGTAAATCGTCGCGTATTCCAGCCACAGCTTTAGCCTCGGGTTCGCCAAAAGAGTCTCCGTTCCTTCGTCCAGCTTCAGTATCTTGAACACGTCGCCCAGTGTTTTCTCCAGCTTCAGCAGTAGTTTTTTCAACTCGCTTTTTTTTCGCGTAAACTCTGCAAAAGTCTGTCTTGCCTTCTCCGTTGCCATTTCTCAGTAGTAGCCTGGGACGGCCATCGCTCAAGGTTTCAGAGAGAGTAAAAGCTGGCGACGTTTGTGCTGCATTCACACCAACCGACGCAATAACTACATGTACGAACAGAAGAAGCAAGCAAAAGTTTGGCCTCATGGCTGACGATGGAGATGCTCAAAACTTGAGAAGTGGGGTTGAGAAGCCCCAAACAACAAAGGTTCGAAGTGTTTCCTCGCAGGAAGCTGTGCAGCCTTGCAGTTTATCTAGTCCAGCGACAATAACGATTCCGTGATGGTATCTCATGATGAATTTGAGCAATCCTCTACCAATCGGAAACTACAGGTCAGTTCATTCGAGCTTGTGGAGCGTCTCCGCCCACGACAACATTGATTCCGTGGCGGTATCGTACGTAAGTTACCGCAAAAAAATCGCTGGAATTCGAGTGTACTCTAAAACAACGATCTACAGTAACTTGATCAACCGGCGGAACATCACTCGTCCTACTAGTACCGTCGGCTTCATCGGAGTTTTTTTTTCTACTATACCTTCGACAGCCACACGACTTGGGATCATCATTTGGTGGGTTTGTGGAGAGTAAGTAAGAAGGTCCGCAATATGCTTTGTGTCACCTTTTGATCTCGACTAACTGGAAACAACCTATCGAAAGCACATTACGCATTTATACACGCAGGGTACCTAACAAAACTCCATATCTATCAGTATCGTAATGCTGTCGTCTACTCTTTCTATTGTGTGCTGGCGTAGGAATACTCGCCGCTGCCATCGGACGACAACGTGTGCTCGAAGCTTGCTTGAGTAGCCCTGTGGTTCTTAAGCATCAGCGCCTTAGCGCAGTCCACGGAACTGACCGTTGTAACCGAGCTGATGCACGCCGTACAGAACGTCACCTTGCGCTGTGATAGGAGCAAGTCCGGGTCGACAAAGCTCAGTTTGCGGGTGATCTTGCACGCGTGGCACACAAACCCGAAGCACATTTTGCACGTGCTGTTGCTCTTGCCGAAGTCTCCCAGCTTCCGTCCCGAAATCGGCGCAGAGCACGTGACGCAGACGCTCTTCTTGTTCGGAGCGCCGTGCAGCTTGGAGTCTGTGTAGGCCTTGTCCAGCATGAACGCCAGCTTGCGCATCTGGCCACAGTACGCGTACTTCAAGCTCGAAAGGAACACGTTTGCCATGTTTGGGATCACCAACCTGCGCACGAGTCCCGCGTCGACCGGATCCATGACTCCAGTCGCGTACATTTCCATGTTGTTGGGGCTAATCTGTCGCCAAAAGCCGATGATCGAGAGGTTGCCTCGAACGCGGTTCGGTAACGCGTGTGTCTGCGGGAAGTTGACCGAGTGCAGCAAGTGGTAGCCTAAACGTTCGCCCTTCGGCGTGGTAACGTAGCCCGTGCCTTCGAGGTAAACGTAGTCGCGGTTCTTGACCAAGCTGGTCGAGTGGAAGGGGATATCGAGCTCCATCCACTTGATCACCAGCGACTGGAACGGGTCTTCGAGCGTTGGGAGCACGACGGCGTCCAGCACTGCAGCTCCACTGAAATCCTCGACGTACGAAGCCTTGACGCGCATGGTCTCGAGGTCTTCGCTGATAACTCCGAAAAGCAGGTCTTCCAGCTTGCCTTCCATGGTGCCAACGCACAAAATCATCGGCAGTCCCGACCCGGTGGGCTCGTTACCAGAAGCAGCGGCGGATGCTGCACCTTCCGGACGCTCTGAGTAAACTTTGAGCTTTTCCTTCTCCTTCAGCGGCTTCCAGTGGTGCGGGTCGACCGAGCGTTTCGAACCCGACATGTACTTCATGCAGAGCTGTAAGTTCGTGGTGATGCATTGGTTTGCCAGGTCTTCGAGCGAGGTGCGATCGCCTTGGGTCAAGTTGAGCTCCTGGAACGGGTTGACGATGAACCGGCCCTTCATGATTGCAATCGAAGAGCTGAGCTGGGCTGTGCTGACTGTCGAGCAAGTGAAGGAATGAAGAGCTGCAAGGCAGGATGTGTGGTGCTGACAAGGGGCATAGGAGGCGAAGCTCACACGATCCGAACAGTACATGCACTAGCACGACAGCAACAGGAGCCGGAATCCAGCGCAGTTATGCAGCACAGCTGTGGCTTCGGCATCTGGACTGACCCATTGCTCGAAGGTAAGACACCGTAGCGCGACAAAACACTAATAGTGGTGTAGACGTAGGAGGTGGTGCCGCTCTAATCTCGGCTGCAGACCGAGAATCGCATCAAACCATCAGCTGCGTCACCTTCCTCTCCCTGGCGGAGACTCTGCCGACCTCATGCACCTGAGCCGAGCGCCAAGTGCGTGACCCCATCTGCTGTTTGCTGCGGCTGCTCGAAAGCGGTCAAGGCATCACCTTCCTCCAGCCCTAGTGCGCTTTGGCACGCGCGCAGCATGGTTGCGGTGAGCTGGGGCGAGCAATGTACAGACGCCTGCTGTTGGTCCCCAATCCTGACGAGTGATCATTCCGCTTCAACATGGCACAGCAGTCAAGCAATCGTGTGGTCCATTTCCATGACGGGTGGCAGCAGCGCACTTCGAGCAGGATCGGGCGAGTATAGGGAGTTGGCACCTCGATCGTATGCGTGCTGCAGCCAGCAGATCGTTCGGCGTAAAACGCTCGTAAACTTCGAGCTGTAGACTCCATCGGACACTAATCTAGATTCTATTTCTTCGTGTGCATGTACATGTGTAGTACATGTATTACTCGTTTAATGAATTCCTAGCGACCACCAAGGTCGGACTGACTGCCGTACGATAGCTCTGTACTGTTTGCTCCGGAAGACAAGGCCCTGTCTGCGCTAAAGCTTGCATCATGGAGACGTTGTCTGGCCAACAAGTAAGTCCTGGCAACATCGACCGCGCTCATGCTCGTCACCTCGCTGATACACGCCGTGCAGAATGTCACCTTGCGCTGCGAAAGCAGCAAGTCCGGGTCCACGAAGCTCAACTTGCGGACGATCTTGCACGCGTGGCACACGAAGCCGAAGCACAGTTTGCATGAACTGTTGCTCTTGCCGAAGTCTCCGAGCTTACGACTCGTGACAGGCGAGGAGCACGTGACGCACACGTTCTTCCTGTTCGGAGTCCCTAGCTGCTTCGACTGTTCATACCGCCGCTCGAGCATGAAAGCCAGCTTGCGCATCTGACCGCAGTACGCGTACTTCAGACTCGACAGGAACAAGTTCGCCATGTTTGACACCACCAACTTGCGTACCAAGCCGGCGTCGACCGGGTCCATGACTCCAGTCGCGTACATTTCCATCGTATTTGCGCCAATTTGTCGCCAAAAGGCGATGATCGAGAGGTTACCACGCACGCGGTTCGGTAGACTGTGCGTTTGCGGGAAGTTAACCGAGTGTAGTAAATGGTACCCCAAACGCTCGCCCTTCGGGGTGGCAACATACCCTGTCGCCTCCAAGTAGACGTAGTCGCGATTTTTGACCAAGTTAGTAGAGCGGAACGGGATGTCGAGCTCCATCCACTTGATCACTAGAGACTGGAACGGGTCTTCGAGTGACGGCATCGCCACCGAATCGAGGACAGCGGCTCCACTGAAGTCGTCGACGTACGAGGCCTTCATTCGCATCGTCTCGAGGTCCTCGCTGATAACACCGTACATTAGATCGTCCAGTTTGCCTTCCTTGGTACCGACGCATAGAATCATCGGCAGCCCAGATCCGGTCGGCTCGTTGCCGGAGGCTGCGGCTGCTGCCGCGCCATCGGTTTTTTCAGTGTACACCTTGAGCTTCTCCTTCTCCTTCAGCTGCTTCCAGTGACTGGGGTTGACCTTGCGATTGTTGCTCAAGTACTTGGTGAAGAACTCCAAGTTGGTGGAAATGCACTGGTTGGCCAGCTCGATGAGGCTTGTTCGGTCGGCAGGAGTGAGGTTGAGCTCCTGGAACGGGTTGACCACGAATCGGCCCTTCATGTTGCCGTACCAGCTCGCAAAAGGATGAAGTGCTGGCTGCCGAGCGAGTTGTAAAATGGGGAGACCGTCGTGTGTTTAATACAAGGGAGAGACAACCACTCAATATGCACTTTGATGATGGTCGTCGGCCATACGACAAGAAATTTTAACTGGATGGGGTGAGAAAGCGCCAGCAGAAGGAAATCGTTGATGGCGTGGGGCAGTGCAGTGCAGACTGCGTCGGTCCTATCGATCGAGCCTGCACGGTTGTCAATCATATGATGCAAGGTGGGAACATTTTCTCTCTCTTGGGGTTTTCTTTCAAATCAAGCTCGGAGATCCTGCGATCCACTTCAACTTCATGCACCGGTACATGTAGATGAGAACGGCACAGCAAATCGATCCATGTACGACCAGAAACAAACGAGCTCAAATTCCTACGATTTCCTACGCTAGATTATGGAGCACTCCCTCCGCTGTTGTTACTGTGAGCTGACGACGAATTTGAGTGCGTCGAGCTGGTAACATCGACGTTCCAAAGCAAAATATCGTGCTCTGGTAATGCTTCCGAGTCCGCGTCTCGTACAGAGTGGGCAGCCACAAGCGATGCGCTGATCTCCGATGCGGCGCGTACGCACCGCACGCAGAATGTCATTTTCTCGGAGGTCACCCCAGGCTTGTAAGGAGAAACCTTGACCATCTTGTGGACGACGCGGCAACTCGAGCACACGCGCGCGCAGCAAACGCAGCAGATCTTGTGGATGTCCCCAGGTGCTGCTGGCCTCACCGAGCGCTTACACAGTGAACATTTCTTGGCGCTCTCATAAGACTTTACTGGAGGGATGGAATGCTTGAGCAGATACGCCAGCTTGTACATCTTGGCGCACTGGAGGTTCTTGGGGATGGACATGACGATCTCAGTGACTGTCGAGACCACCAGTGACTCTGGCGCTTCCCCCATTGCACACACGTAGCCTCGAAGAAAGACATCCACCACGCGCTCGGAGCTCTGTCGGTACAGATAGCAGTACGATAGCTTGGCGCGTACGATGTTGAACTCGGTCAACTCGTGGACGTCCACGAGGTCGACGGAGTGCTTCAGGTGGTAGCCCAAAGGTTGTTTGACTCCGTCCAGCCCCGTGATAGTCGTGAAGCCCGTGGTCTCGAGGTACACGATGTCCCTCACCCGCATGACAGCTCCAACCAGGAACGGGTGAGCTTTCACTGCCCATTTGACAGCCACCTCGTGGAACGGTTGAGACGGTGAGGGCTTGACGAGTTGGCCGAGCACGGCCCAATCTACGTAGCCGTCCTCGACCATTGCAGACTTGAGCTGCATGCTCTGGCTCGTAGGCGTCCGCAACCCGAGCATGCAGTCCTCAACGGTGCCGTCCAGACTGCCGACTGCCAGCATGAGGGGCACCACTTCATCGTCACGCTCAGGGTTCTGCAACCTCGAGGCGCTCCTCCGCTTCTCCGCCGCCGCCCCGTACTGCTTGTAGAGCGCGAAGCTGTCTTGCTGCTTGAGCTTCTTCCACTCGCTCGGGTTGACCTGTCCATGGCAAGTCGTCAAGAAGTTGTGGTAGTAGTCGCGCGTCTCGCGCACCACGCTGGTCGCGTAGTTCTCCAGCACTTCGGCTTCTTCAGGCGGCAGCTCCACTGCAGGGAAGATGTTGCGTGGTAGCGGGAACTTCATGAGTTGCTGCGTCGCTGGGAATCTCCCTCCTCTCGTGAAACTGAGACTGACGTTGGCTGTTTGCTGATCGCGAGGCGAAATCGTTAATGGCCACCGAAGTGCTGCAGGTATCCGAGCGAGTAGGCACAGTGCGTGCTCTTTGCGCCGCGGGGTCTTATCTTCTTCAGTCAAATTCAAAGCAGGCGTTGCCAATTGCTGGACTTTGCCGGTGTTCAGCTACTGCACATGAAGCTGCGTTTCACCGGCGAGGCTGGCGCAAGGATAGCATCACGCGAGCTGAATTCTCAGGGCATGGCAAGGTGCAAATCCTCGCGCTAACGAACGTTAGTTGTGCCTGACCTCGACGCTGCACTTGCCGTTATCATCGGATCTCTACTGCGCTTGTTGTACACTGGAGTTGCTCCATCAAGTTGCACGAACGGCACGGCACGGCATGACGACGTTGTCAGGAACCACCAGTTTGCGTCTCCGCTGTCATATCGACGAGACGCGGCGATCGACGAGACCGCATCTCGCACGTGGCTGGTCTAGAATCAGGTGCGGATGGTCTTCACTGCATGTAAGTTACTGCGCAACGTCGGACACTAAATAAAGTCTTAGCTTGAGCTCTGGCAAGGTGCAGATAAAACAATGTTTACCTTGAAGTGACCACTCGCAGCCTAAACATCGGAGACCTTCGTATGAAGTCGAAGTAGACCGAAAACCGGGAGCATTATTTCACACCAACGATCTCTACATGAACCAACATGTTGCAAGTTGAAGGCGCAGGCCAAAATCTCCATGAACCAGATACTCCGCGACAGCTGCTGCATCGCTACATGCAACGTTGGCTCTGCGTGCGTGTGCACCTCGTCCAAGATGGAGAAGAGAGCGCGGCTCGGCGGAAGTATGTCTCCTTCTCCCCCGTCGACTTCTCTGGAAAGAACGCCATGGCACGTAGAACAAGACCGGTTTGCTGCTCGTAGGGCTACTCGCAGCCGACTACCGATCTGGGTGGGAGTAACTCGCTGTCGTAGCGTTCTGGCCCCGATTGTCGATTGTCTGCTCGTCTACCAGTGCAAGGACGAGAGAGCGCGTTGTCAACAAACATCGAATTCGCACATGTCAACACAACTTGGTCGCTTGGCCAGCAGAAGCCGCGCTCGTGCTCGATGCTCCACAGAACGCGGAGAGTCAGCCTGTGCTCGACGCGCCGAATTGGCACTGCCGATCCGGGTTGGCACCGCCGCAGCGAAGCGCAACGGCAACGGAGGCACCGGGAGCACTTCAACTTCCCATCTCATGTGATCCGCACACCTCGTACAATTCTCGCTTTTGCCCCCAGTTGTATCGAAGATACTTACTTGAAGCATTTCGAGTAGGTATCCGCACCCTAAAGTTCAACCGCCGGATCTCGCCCGATGGGGGGCGACCAGTGATTGGGCAGCCATCCCGCTGCTGCACTCACGGAAGGGGGGTCGTCCCTACCTACACTTGAGTTCACTATGCTGGACCTCGCCGACCGGTCATGACCTAACAATCTACCTCTATACGTCGTCTCACCGCATCTTCACTAAAACACAAAGGCTATCGCGATGGACGAGCTCCGTGTGTATGCTTTCACTTCGCTGCCTCCGCCATAGACGTGGCAAAATCAGCTCTACCCAGATATCCGACTTCGCGAGCATCCGCTTTCCCGGGGGCGAGCCCAAGCACCAAAGACAAGCTGCACCTCACGTTTCCAAGGGCTCGCACCACCACAAGCCAAGGACGCGCCTCGTCGACAGGTAAATAGCTCGCAGCATGGGCAAATCGCGCCCGACCCGCACTCGATAGACACGCAGCCTCTTGGCAGCAACTTCTGCTTGGGGGGGACGGAGGCGCCATCATATTGAGCCCCTGGAGCTCACCTGTGTGTCATTCCATTCATTCGCAGACCTTCCTCGTCTTCCGCACCCTCCACGCTCCCCCAATTCCCCCAGTCATGCTGCGCCGCCTGGCCCTCCGCTCCGTCAAGACGACGCTGCGCAACGCGCGCGGCATCGCGTCCGCCTCGGAGCTGTGGAAGAACCCGCGCAGCTCCAAGTTCTCCATGACCAAGATCGTGGGCACCATCGGCCCCGTGTCGGAGCAGCTGGACATGCTGCAGAAGCTCACGAACGAGGGCCTGCGCATCATGCGCATCAACTTCTCGCACGCCGAGTACGACGAGGCGCTGCTGCGCGTCAACAACCTGCGCG
>JAHWLF010000080.1:0-23298 GCA_024679295.1 Phytophthora parvispora
TGCGTCGCCACCGGTGCGTCTTTGATCCGGTGCACGTCCTTCGTGAACAACTACGAGGGCCCAGGACTGGAGACGAACGACCCTAGTGAACCGGAGGATGGCACACCTGGAGCTACGTGGTAAACCTCCTGGCATAATGTCGGGAAAGCCCTCCCTAGGAGACACGGAGGTAGAACTAGGCACCGAGTTAGAGCTTCTGCACCAATTCTTCCGAGTACACGTCGGTGAACTGGAAGGAATGCTGGTTTCAGAGGACTCGGACCGGACACGTTCAACTAATTTGCCAGATGGACATCATCTCGGCTAATTGGCCTGTTCGCCTCGAAGTCTCACGTACCTCCTGGCGTACCAGCTCAAGTCACTCGGACGAACGTGTTGCGTGTCGGCTCCTGGGGGGGGGGGGCATGCCTGGATTGTAGATGTACCTAGTATGTCATACAGCTGAAGATGTACTGCAATTTGTTGGCGAACTACCAGGCAAAGGTCCCATTCGGAATACTTGCATCCTTGCAGGTTTGCACATGCAATACAAGTAGGTTTACGAGGCGCACCTTGCCAAATGGAGCTACAGGAGTGAAGTGTCCGACAGAAACACCGAGCCACCTCGGCGCTTTGTGCTGCTCTTGGGCCAAGCTCCGCTGTGCTGGAGACTCGTTCCTGGAGCTCGTTTGGCTGAAGTGGGTACCGCCCCGGCAGCTTCACGACGGCAGTGCCCAGTGCCCGCACAATCTACGAGTTCCTCGAAGTTTCCTTCAGTTCTGGTCGTTGGCAGTACAAGTCCACCTGAGTTCTCCTCTGTCAAGCCGATGATGGAGGCTATAGAGCTCGGGATTATTCAGCCAACGCAGCCCTATAGAGACGCCAGTTAGCTCGAATGCGTGCCTATAGGTCAAGGCGCACGTCCGGAACGGAGCGTTCAGCGTCGACACATCTTTGAGCCTGGTGAGCCATTACTGCATGAATCAACTTGCGCCACCCAAACGATATCTTCCGAGGGTCTCCAGTGGTCAGTCGGTCCTTTGGCTTGGCCAGCGCCGACGATCCTCGTGGCGGAGCAGCGCCTCACTTCGGAACGTGCCCGGCGAGATGAACAACGTCCGCATCATGGAGGAACCGTTCACGCCGAGGTCCGACTACGCCTCGGTGCAAGACAACGATCCGCTGCCCAGAGCGTTCGGCATCCCATTCGCCCAGCGAGACCTGCCGTCCAATATCCCGATGCTCGATTCATCGCAGTACGCGCTGGAGCGCGACAGTTCCAGTGTTGTCGATGACCGAGCCACAGCACTGAGTGACCTCGCCATCGGCACCAGAAGGAGACGAACACCGTTTCCAGCCCTCCCATCGCCTTTCCAGCGAGTGATGAGGTGGTGGATCGCCCTGCGGTGGAGACTCTCGCGTCGAGTGTTCTCGGTTCCGTTGCCGCTGCTGACGGTGGAGTTCAACGTCAAGCTCGGCGACGTGGTCGTACTTGTCCCGGTCATCAGCTACCTTGTTACAGCTACAGCTCTGCGGGTGAAAGACCACGACGCGAAAGGCTCGGGACCAGCTCCATCCATCACAATGATGCTCGTGTTCCTCTTCGCTATCCGGAACAACTCTGTGTTGCTGGTGGCTACGGGCATTCCGTTCGAGCGCGTGTTGTTCTACCACAAACTGTTCGCTTTCGTCACCATTGTCCTAACGGCGTTGCATGGATTAGCCTATTTGTTGGAGAAGGCCGACGCTGAAGGCGACGACGGTCACCATGGTCAAATGGTGACGGGAATGGTGGCGTTCATGGGCATGGTGGTCATGTACATCCTGTCGCTCAACTACATTCGGCGGAATTTCTTCGAGGTGTTCATCCGCCTCCACTGGGTTCTCTTCCTTGTCGTGGCCACATTCACAGTTATCCACGGCGCGCCGCTGATTCTGGTGGGGTTGATCCCCTGGGTGATCGACATGCTCTTCCGTGTCGCCTATCGTCCGCATATCCACGCTAACGGCTCGCTGTTCAGGAAGAAGCGAGCCCAAAACACGCAAAATCTCGCTGCTTCGCACCACAAGCACCGACGGGGCGTAATTGCGCGCGACCAGCTGATGATATGTGCCATGCCGGGCAATATCACGCGTATCAGCTTCCCTCGCGTCCGGTTCGACACGGGTGAATCGTTTGAATACGAGGCTGGACAATACGTGTTCCTGTGTGTCCCCAAGCTATCGCTCTTCCAGTGGCATCCCTTCTCAATCTCCTCTGCTCCACACGAAGCGATGGTCACGTTCCACATCAAGGCGCTCGGCGACTGGACTAGACAGCTCCATGAGCTGGCGAGTTCGAACGACCCCGATATGGCCCCCATCGACGTTCTAGTTGACGGCCCGTACGGCAGCGTGGCGATCGACATCGACAGCGTCACAACGTACGCGCATTTCGTGCTGTTCTCCGGTGGAATTGGCGTGACTCCCATGCGCTCGATCACCAACTGGCTGCATTACGAATGCCACTACCACAGCCGTGAGGGCGCGCCGACCGTGAGGTTTGTCTGGTCCGTGCGAGATCGAGAGGTGGTCGAGAGCGTCCTCAGCCAAGACTTGGACGACAGAGAGAACGGTCAAGAAATGGACGAGGTGGCGCCATACTTGCCTCAAATTCTGCTTCATCCACGAACTACGAACGACCCGGACGGTGACTTCTACAGCGAAATCTACTTGACTCGGGGGCATCCGGATCTTGAAGGGCGGGGCGATCACCCGTTCAGGAACTGCATGAAGTACGGCGTCCGGCCTGACGTCACGCAGATTTTGCGCGAAATGGGGCACGACGCGTTGCAAAGCAGGAAGAAACGCGTCGCCGTGCTGGTTTGCGGTCCGCCAGCCATGGTCAGGGACGTCACTAGGGCCAGTATGAAACTCGCTCGCGAGATGCGAGTCCACTTTGACGTACACAGTGAAGTTTTCCAGTTTTAAGAGGAGACAATCCAATCCAAACGTTCAATACTTCAGCCTTGAACTATCCAACTTCAGACCCGGCAACTTGGCGAGATGAACTCCATGGTTGGCCTCCTCCTCATTTTGATCCTCGTTTCGCTCCAGAAATGTGCGCGACTAGCACCAGTGTGGTGTCCAGCGAATACGCTCATTTTCAGCTGGAAACTGCCTGCGCCACCAACAGTTTCACAGTCACACGCATGGGATGGCTCGCTTCACACGACTAAATTGGAAGTTAGTGAGCTCTTAGAGCGGCTTCAACCACACGACAGCGGTTGTACTCGACAACGGCCATGTTCCGTCCGTGAGTCGGCCACAACCAATGCATTACTCCGTGAATTCCATTCAAGCCGCAAATACAAGTGCACTCCAACATTTGCAGTGGTTTGCATTGTCGACTTGGTGTAGTTCACAATGTCTGCAGCCGTTGCGGACTCCGAGACTCCGTCGGGAGATTATGTGTCGACCTTCACACAGGGCAACCAAGGCGCAGCGATCTCCAGCCAGAGCAACAACACTGTTCAAGTGCCTGTAACGAAAGAAGGGACCTCGCCGTTCAGCTGCTTGAAGCGCGGCTGGTTCGCGTTGCGCTGGAAACTCTCGACGTCCATTTTCTCTCGTCCACTGCCGTTCTTCACTGCACAATTGGATCTGAAGTTGGGCGATGTGCTGGTCACCCTCCCTGCTGCGGCGGCGGTGCTGGCGATCAACGCTAACTTGTGCGCAAAGCAGGACGTCCAAGGCTCGGGATCGTTGCCGATGATCATGATGATCGTGGTGTTCGCGCTCACAGTGCGGAACAACTCCATCCTGCTGACGCTGACCGGTCTCCCGTTCGAACGCGCGCTGCTGTACCACAAGTTTTTCGGCGTTGTCGCCATTCTCCTCGCTGGGCTTCACGGGCTCGCGTATCTTTTGGAGGACGCAGGGGTAGCTGTGGCTCGCCGGCGTCGTCGGCTGCAGCGAGGCAGCAGTAGCGAGCCCCTGATGTCTCGGCAGTTCTCCGGAGCAATTTGCTTCTACCTCATGTGTGCGCTCTGGGTGTTCTCGTTGTCTCCGATTCGTCGTAGATTCTACGAAGCCTTCCTGCGGATGCACTGGCTGCTGTTCATTGGAATCGTCGTGTTTGCTGTCATCCACGGTGCTGGAGGAATTGTTATCGGTCTCATTCCGTGGGGTTTGGACCTCGTTTTCCGTCATGGCCACCTGGTCCAGAAGCATTTCAGAGGTGGATTGTTCAATATTTTCCGCTGCAAGAGCGCGTCTGGTAAATCCAACCCCGGTGTTATCTCGCAGCAGCAGGTCTCAATGAGCCACTTGCCTGGGAACATCCTCCGCATTCAATTTCCTAGTATCCATCCCGACACTGGCGAGCGCTTCAAATATGAAGCGGGTCAGTACGTTTTCATTTGCGTGCCGAAGCTCTCAATACTGGAGTGGCATCCGTTCACGATCTCTTCATCTCCACATGAAGTTCTCGTCACGGTTCACATCAAGGGGCTTGGAGACTGGACGAAAAAGCTGCTCGCTGCTGTTCCGCTGACCTCGGATGGAACCCACCAGATAGTACCAGCTCCGTTCCCCATTCTCGTGGACGGACCCTATGGCAGCGTCTCTGTCGACATTGAAAACCCAAAGACGTATTCTCAAGTGGCACTTTTCAGCGGCGGCATCGGTATCACCCCCATGCAAGCCATAGCGAACCAACTTTTCTTCGACTTCCACCACCGCGGGCGACAGGCTCTGAAGAAGGTGCACTTTGTTTGGTCAGTGCGCGAGCGCGACATGGTTGAGGCGATGATGAACGCTGAATTCGTCGAAGAGCGCAAGCTTCTTCAGGGCCACACACCGGCGTATCTGCCGGACGATCTTCTCTCGGCTGGCCCGAACGGAGGAAGCACTTCGCCCGACGATGTCTTTAAAACGGAATTCTATTTGACAAGAGGCCAACCAGATCCGGAGAATCCGATCGACCGCCGTCTCCAACACTGTCTGCGCTACAATACGCGCCCGGATGTGGCTGATGTGCTGAAGACGCTGGGTCAAGATGCCCGAAAGCACGGCAAGAAGCGTGTCGCTGTACTTGTTTGTGGGCCTTCCGCCCTGGTGCGAGACGTGATTAACCAGGCCATGAAGCTCGAACGAACATCCAAGATCAAGTACGATGTGCACACCGAATGCTTCGACTTCTGATCGGAACACTACTAAGTACTCCCTGAACGGTTTTTACGTAAAGTCGATCTTGAATACACATATATAAATTGGTTCTCCATCTGTGGTGATAACCCTACTGGAAATTATCCCGACTGATACCTTCACGCACTAATCCCTTCACAGTCCGTAGCCGAATCCGCCTAGCATTTGATCGCGCTGCTCTTCGATAAGCGACTCGACTAGCATCGCAAATGCGTTGTCGTTTAGCTCAAGTTCGGGTAGCTCAGCCATACACGATGTGTCAACGGCGTCAGGATCACCACTGTTTGAAATAAAAGATGCCACGACACCAGGACTGCATAATGAATCGTCGCCTGCTGTGGTGGGTGAAAGCCCACAAACATGAGCTCCAAAATCGAACTCGACCAACATTTTCCTACTTGAGTCGGGGTCTTGTAGTGTCGTAGCCTCAAACTGATGTCGTCCAAACTCCCACGGCGTCTGGAAATCCAGCCCTCCGTTTATAATCAGCAGACTGGCGTTGGTAGGCACAGGTGCCGACCGATTAAAATATTCGTCTCGCGCGTAAGTGAAGTTTTGGGTTAAATTGATAGCCCCAGTAACCTCCGAGTCAAAAGTCAACTGAGCACACGCTGGGTCTCTGTCGTTAGCTGCCAGTGAAGGGTCCAAGTTGCCTGAAAGAAGGCAATACTGCTCCAATCGAGCAGATCCAACCGAGAAAACTCCATCCGTATAAAACGCCATGAGTTCAACTTCAGTTGGTGATGGCTTAGCCCACATCTCCGAATAGGAGATCAACCAATACTCTAGCTGATCGATGGAGTTCGCACCAGTGGTTGCCAAACGCGAGCCTAGAGTAGGCCATACGGAGCTTTCAAGAGTTTGAGAAATCTTTGAGTCGTCAAGACCTGGGGAAATTGCAGCTCCTTTCACTTGCTGCACTAACGTTTTTAGCAGCGGGCCAAGCACAAGCTCGAGCTCCTGCTGGTCGTTGCTGTTGCATCGCTGTACTCGAGCCAATAGTGAAGGGACAAACGAGCGTAGTGCAGGGTCCCGAACTAATAAACCGAAAATTGGGCGCAAGGCCTGAGATGGTGTGTCTGCATCTGTCAGCAACAGCAATTGAGCCGCGCAGTCGTTTTGAGTCTCATCGATTTCATCGTAAATATCCAAAACAGCGTCCAATACATCTCCGTCTTTGCCGACATTTAGCTGGAGTGGGCACGTTTCTTGCTGCTGCAGACATAGCTCGAGGAACCTCCTTGACGGCGCCAATATATTGTAATCCCAGTGAGAGAAGAACAACCTCGTGTCTGGACTAGGCCCAGCCTCCGACACCACTCCGTCCAAAATATATCCCTTCACTTGTGAAGGTGCCAAGTGCATGGCACGCTCGACCAAGAAAGTTCCATAACTTGTGCCGTAGAGGTAAACCTCCGAACCGCCTTCCTCTTTTGCAAGTCCTTCCAACAGATACACCAAATCACGCGCCGCTGACGTGACCGAGAAAGCTTCTGTATGTCCGTCGATCTGCTGTAGAATGTCCTTGACGCAGTACGGGAGTTCAGCCAGCGAGATACTGTGTCCATTGGGGCTCCCCTCTGCCGTTGCCTGAGCTGCCACGCAGTCCAGAGGCGAACTGCGACCTGTTCCGCGATGGTCCATAGTGTACACATCCACAGAACTGTCCAACAACGCATACATTAAAATCATCCCCAGCTCCACTGCCATAAAAACAACAAGTAAATTAGAAATGTATATCAATCCCGCGATATCATGCAGATTTTTTTGATTTGATGGCGCTAGAAAACAATATTTTTTCGAACGTACAATCAGCAGACGAAGCTCCCGGTCCTCCAGCCAACAGCCAGAGACTCTTTTGAGTCCTTTGTACTTGATCTGGAGCAGTTGCTGTAGCGTGTTTGCGCTTGATGAAGAGCTCAATGGTTTCTGAACTGGTGCAAATTCCGGGATGGCACAGCGGGGCCTCCACTGTGGCGCACTCGAAGTCGATGTCGTTGAGCCACGACTCTTCTGCCGCGTCGGTTATAGTGCACGGGTACCAGCCATTGATTTTCAACGCATTGGTGAAGAAAACGCCGTAGTTGGCGAGAAATAGGAACAGCGTCACAAGTCGCAGCATCGCGCCAGAAGATCGCGAGAAATGAAAAGCCACGATCTGATTTTATTTTTATTTTTAGGTGTGGTCCACATAATAACCTCGGTGGTCGCGTTGAAGTCTGGAGGACTTTCCTGGTCATGACTAAGGGAACTAGAACCAAGATTTATAATCTCTACTCGTTTTGGCGCCGCCCATCTCCATATCACCCCGAATTTATGCGAGCTCAATTACGTCGTTATATCACTACCAAGCCCCGAGCACTGCGCCGTCTTGAAAGGATATGCACCAAGCGTGAGGTTTCGACAAGCGGACACTTCGGATTTGACGCAGGTCGACCAGCACACACTTGGATCTGCTTGCCCCAGCATCGCCGCCTTGAATTTTCTTCAAGCAATCATCTTCTTCGTCAAAAAGTAGTTCCCAGCGCCAAATCTCATCAGCGTCGCAAACCACCACACTCATCTGTCTGCTCCCGTCAGTTGTGCTGCATTCAGGACTGACAGCCGCCTTTTCCTTCAGTACGCACGATATTATCGTATGATACAACTCCATTTGCATTTGGCGCTCTCGATACACGCTGCCAGCGGAAATATCCTGGGCCAACTGCTGAAGGTGCGACGAACGCAATCTTCTCACACAAGCTTTAACGAAATCAGTCTGCGTAAATCCGACACCGAACTGGAGTTGCTCGTTCTGATCTGCGTAAGAAATCCACCCTGCACCAAGCCTCTTAGCTCCTGGCGGAATGCTGGAAGCTCCCCCCTTTCCAACGACGACATCATCGTGCCAAAGGCATCCTCATGCAAAATAAACTCCACATCGTCGGCATCCACCCTCTTCACGGCGATCATGTCATCAACAGCTTGGACGGTCGGTATTCCTCGGCACGAGCGACAAATGTATTCAAACAGTTTAGTCGAGTGAAGAGTTCGCTCGACCCCGCCCACTGGCGCGGATTTTGCTTCAAATTCTCGTCGCGTAAAAATCGCAGGATGGCGTGGACAACTCCTATATGACGAGAGCACAGATTCCAGATGAAGTCACTCGCCACTTGGCCGATGCTGCTCGCGTTTACCATTTCATTCAGTTCTGCACGCGAGAGCCGCAGACCAGGTTTTGACAGCGAGCCTTCCAGTCCAAATATGCATTGAGGGGGAATGACGATAGCCTCACGTAGTTCGGAAGTCGGACGGCACCCCGCAGAGATTTCCACGCAAATACTCGATCAGGTCATTCATCGTCCCTCTAATCGTTGGCTCGGTCTAGCGCCACGCTGATCCGCTCTTTCGGCACTTCCACGACCAGCGGCTTGTCCTCGGACTTGCCGAGCTCTCCGATCGACTCATCCCCATCCAGTGGAGTCCCGTTCGCGGGGTATACGTCCAGGCTCTCGTACATGTACACAGTGAGCTGAGATGGCGGCACGTAGCCGAGGTGGTTTCTCCCTTCCGGGTTCTTCTCGTCATACATAGCGTGAATCGATTCGGCGACAGCGACGATGATGTCGTCATCGTCGGCGTCGTCGGGCAGAGTCACCAACTGAAGTCTAGTGTCTGCAAATACGCGGTGAGTTCTCTCGTCCATTAATTGGACCCACACCACCTGCCTTTTAGACAACGTCTTGTTGACACTCGGTCGTCCTAGAATTCTTCCTTCACAAAGAGCTCTCTCTCTCTCTTAACTCAAAGTAGCCAGCTTTAAGCGTATACACGAGCGAAAGAAGACGAGTTGATGGTTGGAACTACCCGCAGATCGTTTGAAAAAAAATGGAGAACAAGCTAACCACCATCGTCTTTGCCGCCATCAGTATGCGGACATGCGATTGCCTCTCATCGTACAGGGCGTGGGTCGCTTTACCTCGGTAGTCGAATTAAAGGGCTTCGCTGGAGGGTGAAAATACCATGAAGGCCGCATTGCCTCCCCTTTTGTTTTGGAGAGTAGTTCAGGTCAATCGTTGGACAGGCGAGTGGAGTGGAGTTGAAGTCAAGTCAAGTACCGCGTACAGCCGTTTGTCCAGCTTGACTCTACGCTGGACTTTAATTCAGAAACTACACGACGCACACCTCATTCGACCCATAGCTTGCAGAGAGCCTTCCGATTCTTGCGTGAGTGATACAGCCTTTGCGGTCCGCCATTCCGGGGGCACTGATACTAACGTGACGGTAACATTGGCTAGCATTGGTTCCTCCGTTGGTGACCAATGCCTCGTCTTGAGAGCCTCAGCACTACAAGGTCTAGGTCTTGACTTGAGGGATCGTTGCGTTCCATTAGCCATCTTGGAGCATCACTTTAGAATTTCCGTGCTTCGTGACCGAGACTTCATACCTAGACCAAGATGTTGTGTATGGGAATGATCCTCGCTGCGTTGCTGACGACCACAACGCTAATTGTTCATGTCGACGCCCACGAGATGTACGTGTCGATGATTCCCAACGGAGCGAACGTGCCCGGTGTCAAGGCACTGGGCCACGTGAATCCGGACGGCGACGGCACGGTCAATGGGTTTGGCGATGACTTCGCTAGTGCCTTCTACGTGTGGACGAAGGAACTGTGCAACACGGACTCGGACGGCGACGGGCAGACGAACGGCCAGGAGCTGGGAGACCCGTGCTGCGAATGGGACCTGCTGTCTCTCAGCGCGCGATGGACTGACGGCGTCTCCCACCCGGGCAACGCCAGCGATACGGCGGACGAGTCCCTGTGGGCAAATATCACCTGCCCCGACTTGACCTCTTCCAGCTCGTCTGCTACCGATACTGCTGCAGATTCGGCATCAAGTGTCAGCAGTTCTTCATCAGCAGAAAGCACCTCTGGAGCAGGGTCTGCTGCTTGCACAGTCTCAGTTATGACAGGGGTCATGACAGCAACTCTTGGATTGGTGCTGCTAGTGTAAACAAACGTGGCATTTGAGTGAAGCGAGACTACGAGTAACAAGAAAATAATAGATGCAGTGCATGAAGCACCAGTAGCAGCCACCTACAGCTTCACCTCTTACATGCTTCCCGCGATTAAATGTCGGCGATGGGCTTGTATCCACTTTGGCGTCGAAGGCAGTCCGTGATAATCATCTTCCACCCCACCGAAAGCAGCGCTGTGAGCATTCCACCAGCAACAGACCCAACAATAAACACCCAGGCGGGGGAGATACTGTCGGCCTCGTCGTCCAGCTGCATCTGTGCAGTAGCAGCCAGGACCTGCTGTTGGTCACTCATCTCGGCTACCGTTGGGTGCTCTCTGAAATGCGACTTCGTGTCCACCTTGCGGAATGCAACGGAGGGGTCTTGTGCCTGAGAGAGAGCAGCCTCAACAGCAGAACGCGGAGGCAGATCCTTGGTTCTCAGCACGTTACGATCGTCAAGAAGCGGCACGGTCGAGTCCAAGAACCAAACACCGTACGAGACCGGAATCAATCGACGCGCGTGCGGGTCGGCCCAGTCGAACATGTCCAAATTCACTCGTCGCAGTAGTTGGTTGGCGGTAGATCGGATGTACAGCATCCGCCTCTTGTGGTCTCTCACGATCGACCACTGCGTGGCTTCCCCCATCGGCGGCCGCACCACCGTGTTCAGCAGATGCAAAGCATCCGACACCACTCGCTGCTCGTCCGTCGCCTCCACGTACGAAGCATGCACGGTAGGAGCACTGTAGCCCTCTTTAATTTTCTGGTTCAGCACTGAAAGTCTCACGAACCGCTCGGACGACCCATATCCTCCCGGAAGTAGGTTCCCAGTGTTGATCGTGCCCTGCGCTTCACTCAAATGCTTGTCCAGTAGTTCCAATTGCTGCTCCAGTGGTGGATCGTTGGTCAGCACTCCGTTCGGGTTGTCATGGAAAATGGGTACTCCTTTTAGGAACTCGATGACCAAATTGTGCCCATATCGGTCATGCACGCTCACGTGCAGCGGCGCCGTCTTGGCCTCGCCGTCAGCTGGAGCCTGCACATTGAGCACTTGTCGCGCCACTTGCCCATTAATCCCGGCTAGCTGCACTTTTTGGAGCCCAGATTTGACCTCCTCCACGGTGACAAAGTTGCCCAAAATATAGGAACACAGCGAGGTGACCACGGGCTTGGACTCGTTGAAGCTGCCCTGTGCGGGCGTGGGGTACTGCGAGGCCTCCAGATAGAGCCAAGCAGCCGAGAGGCCGGCCTCGTTCAGGCCGTCGGCGGCCACATTGACGCCGTACAAGTTGGCGGCCACGAAGCCCAATTTATTGGTCCACTGGAAATCTGGGCACTTGGGGCACCCCGAAACGGGCAACTCTTGGAAATGGGTCCCTCTCGGGATCACCTCCAGCGTCGAGTCCAGGTCGGCCTGGAAGTCCATGGTGCGGCCGCTGACGACGCTGTGCGACGAGGCCGAGGGCGACAGCAGGAAGTCCGAGCAGCCGCGGGCGCTGGGCGCCAGCAGATGCAGCAGCCCCAGCAGCAGAAATGGGACCATCGGAGCTCGTGGAATGCGGAAATGGGGAACTGGGGAGTGGATATGGATCTCGAGCGCGCTGATTGGCTGATTGCGCGTGTCGAATGGGCGCGCTCTTAATTTAGGTGGCGCACATGAACATTGTGTGCGCCACAAAACGCCCACTTCAACGAGACCAGCCAATCGGAACGTCTGGCGCTCGGCGACTGGAGCAGAAGCCACAGCAGCCGATGCTCACGATGCAGCTCTTCAACACGTAATCCGCTGCTCGCTGTTGGCGCGAAAAATTGTCGGCAAACACTTGCGGTTGGATTTTTCCAAGGTGCTGCGTAGATTCACATCGCCCGCGCTATCCTCGAGCCTGCGTTTGACTCAACGACTGCAACGTGTCGCACAACTCGCATCGACTAAAATAATCGGGGGCTCAAATCCCAGCTGGCGATCGCTGGACTCGAGATCGTCGGACAGCAAAGTGCATCTCGACGCTTGCACCGCGGGTGGTGCAGCTTTGGAACATGGCTTCACTGCGGGCATCCAAGTTCTGGCGAAGCCGTGTCCATTGTTGACTGCAGCCCTAGCAACCCGGGAGCAACAATCCTCGCAGCTTCGCATGGCAGCGGCGATTACCCTCCGACTGCGATTATGCAGGAAGTCGACAGGCTTCGAAGGCAATCGATGCCTGGACGATGAGTACACGCAGATGGCTCCGTGTTACATGTAGTTCGCGCTCGGTCCGTTTGAGTCAAGCCGCTACGAGAATCGTTGCCCGTGTCCAACGCGTTGCAGCGTCAGGTGATCGTCGATCGCCTGCCGATCGCCGCGCCAGACATTGAATCGGCGGTCGGACTTGGTGCCGATGGCCTGTCCGTGGGAGGCGTGTCTCGCACAACGCGGTGCTGCTACGATTCGGACACCATGGCGTGATCGTAAACTCCAAGTGTATGTACGTATTCACCCCCGCTGTCGAGACCCCGCCATTCTCAAAAAGTCCTCGTGCCCGACACTCCACCTCTGGATCGATCGTCCGCAATGGCCACCCCCGACTCGCCCAAGACGCCCAAGTCCGACTACGCTGCAGTCATGGAAGACGCGACCAAGACCCTGAGCACTCACCCGAGTCTACCCATTCTCGCTTCTGGCGCCAAGCATGACATGTGGGAACCTTCCTCGGCTCGCTCGGGCGACTACGACTATGTCAACGATCTGCAGACTGCACCACCTCGCTCGAAAGACTCGTGTCTTCCGTCGCCCCTCCGCAAGCTCGCTCGGAAGTGGATGGTGCTGCGCTGGCAGCTCGCTCGCAACTTCTTCTCCGTGCCGCTGCCGTTCCTCACCTCGATGTTCGACGTCAAGCTGGGCGACCTATTCATCACGCTCCCGATCTGCGTGGTCTTCATCATCACCACGGCGATGCAAGCCATCAACGACCGCGAAGTGGAGGGTTCCGGTGGTCCACCGACCTACGGCCTGCTGGTCGTATTCATCCTCACGGTACGAAACAACTCGGTTCTCCTCGCGCTGACCGGCATATCCTATGAGCGCGTGCTGTTCTACCACAAGGTCGCCGCTCTGGTGACGATCATCCTGTCGGGACTGCACGGCCTCGCCTACATCCTCGCATACGACAAGGGCGAGATCTCTGGAGAAGGCAGCATGGTCTTCTCTGGTACCGTTGCGTTTGGCGCCATGGTGCTCATGTTCGTGCTCTCGCTGGGTTTCGTGCGCCGCAAGTTTTTCGAGTTCTTCCTGCGCGCGCACTGGATCCTGTTCATCGTCGTGCTGGTGTTCGCAGTCATGCACGGGGCCTCGACCGCTTTGGTTGGCGTCATCCCGTGGGCAATCGACATGGCCTTCCGCCACGCCTACCGTCCTCAAGTGTACGCTCGTGGGTCGATCGTAGGCAGCAAGAAGGCTGTGTCGGAAGACGCACCCGCCAGTGTCGTATCAAGCAAGCGCATGGGAGTCATCGCGCGTGACCAAGTGACTGTCACATCGCTGCCTGGCAACGTCCTGCAGATCCAGTTCCCGCGTGTGCGCAAGGACACCGGCGAAGCATTCAACTACGAGGCTGGGCAGTACGTGTTCCTCTGCGTGCCGAGCATCTCGATCCTGCAGTGGCACCCGTTCACGATCTCGTCGTCTCCGCATGAGCCGATGGTGACGTTCCACATCAAGGCGCTTGGAGACTGGACCTACAAGCTGCAGTCGATGGTTACAGCAGTCTCAGGAGGAGCTGACGTGGTTGCCCCCTTTGACATTCTGGTGGATGGACCCTACGGCAGCGTCTCGATCGACATCGAGAGCTCCTCCACGTACTCTCACTTCGTGCTGTTCTCCGGCGGCATTGGCATGACCCCCATGCGCTCCATCGTGAACTGGCTGCACCATGATGTCCACCATGGAGGCCGTTCTGGCGTCGAGCGCGTTCACTTCGTCTGGTCCGTCCGCGACCGCGAGATGGTTCACAGTCTCATCGTCGACGAGGCCCACAAGACCAGAGAGTACAAGGGTGAAAGCTACTTCCCGAACGGAATCGTTCACGACCGTAGCGGGGCTTTCTCGAGCGAGATCTACCTTAGCCGTTCGGAGCGCGACGTCGAGTCGGCCGATATTGAGCGCCACCTTAAGGGCAAACTACGCTACGGCACGCGTCCTGACATCGCTGGCACGTTGCGCTCCATTGGCGAGCAAGCGAAGCAGAGCGGCAAGAAGCGAGTGGGAGTGCTGGTCTGCGGTCCGTCGAGCATGGTGCGCGACGTGATCAACAAGAGTCTGAAGCTGTCATGGGAGATGAAGGTGCACTTCGATGTCCACAGCGAGGTGTTCGAGTTCTAGGTTGTAGTGTAGTGTATTAATATGAGAACAAGCTTGACATTCGATTGATGTTGGCTTTGACAACGTCGTAAGAGACTTGGGACTGTGTGCCTCTCCACATTAAACCGCTGAGACCTTCGCATTCGAACACTCGTACGCCGGCCAAGTCGATTTGTCCGATGTGCTGGACTCGTCCCCCGGGTTGGACACTCCATCGGTCCACAGCGGAATGTTGGCCGTCTTCTGATCCCATTCACAGCACGGATCGCCCAGTTCCTCGCCGTTGGTTTGTCCGTCGCCATCCGAGTCTGCCTCACACAACTCCACAGTCCACGCTTGGCCCATGGCGTCGAAATCCTTTCCAAAAGCGTTCCAAGGCCCACCGCCGTTTACGTTGACGTGTCCGATGGCCGCGACACCAGAGACATTGTCACCGTTGGGGAGCTTGGCCACAAAGATTTCATAGCCGACCACAAGATCGACTAGCGCTGACACGAACGATACCGCAACAAGAGCTGCCGATAGCTGCATTATCGTTGGTACTGCGTGGCTTGACCTGGTGAAATTCGTAAATGGACACGAGGTCTTGTGCGAGGATCCCGCGCCTGGTCGGACGGACCACCAGAATGGCCGAGCAACTTTTCAGAGACGTGCAAGGGTATATTCGAGTGAGTTAGCGTCTCTTTGATACGGAATGTTGTCATCTAAGCAGCCAGAGCCAGCAACAGCGAGAGCAAGCAAGCCATTGCAGAGACTGTAGCTCCGCTCGAGGCAGTCGATGTTGTAGGCGCTGGTGTCGAGCTGCCGGACGCACTGGCGCTCTCAGAGGTGCTTTTGGAAGTTTCGTCGTCGCTGTCTCCAACCTCAGTGTCAGAGTCGTCGTCCATCGAGCTCGATGAAGCGATAGTTGCAGCCGCCGTCGAGCAGTCAATCGACGCCCAGAGCGTCTCGTTCGATGTCTTGGAGGCATCGCCCGGGTGAGAAACGCCATCAGTCCAACGGGGGGTGCTGGCCGTCTTCGCGTTCCACTCACAGCACGGGTCGCCGAGTTCTTGGCCATTCGTCTGTCCATCGCCGTCTGAGTCGGCCTCGCAGAACTTCTTGGTCCACAGTTCCCCCATGTCCTCGAAATCTTCGCCGAAATCGTTTCGGGGACCCTTGCCAGCAGCGGCAACGTGACCAAGTGCCGCGACGCCGGGGACGTTGCCGCCATTAGGAAGTCTTTCGACGTATTTATCAAATCCAGCGACGAGAAGTGCAGGCGACACGGCTGAGATCGCGACACCGAAGCTTGCAAGGCGCACCATGACTTCTTGAAAGCGGATGGAGTGTGGCTTAAAGGTTGCTTGGAGGTCGCCCTGAGCTCGGCTTCTGAAGTTCCGGAATGGAGACCGCCAGAACGGAAACTGGATGAGGTAGGTGCTCGTGAACTTAGTTCGTGATTAATAGAGTCGTATACTTTCGTGGAATGGAGAAGTACGCGATGGTGCATTCTGGTGGTCCCATTCAAGGTGAAACCCCGATTGGTTCGTGGCACGTGCTCCTCGAAACGGACCAACTGCAAACTTGTCTCCCTGTCTTGAGCACTTCAAATTGAAGCTATTGAAGTCTTCAATAGTTCGTTTTCGTGCTCCAGGGCGCAACGTACTTCCTTTTGCCCAGGTTGAGAGCGAGTGCTACGTAGCCGACTACTCTGAAACCGATACTCAACGCCAGCAGCAACCACAAGTCCGACGCGACGGATCTGTTGGAGATGCCCTTGTTCGCCAGCACCTCGAGCCCCGTGCGGGCTGCACACGAGTCCCCGGCAGCCACGTCGTCACATGAGATCTCATCAACTCGTCGCCAGAACACTCGCATGAGCCCGTAGTAACCGTATCGGAAAGGCGTGATGTACTGGACCCAGCGCAGCACGGCGGGCACGTCGCTGGGGGCGATGAAGAGGCCGCCCAGCAGCAGCAGAGGCATCAGCACGATGTTGCCCGCCAGTGGAGCGATGTCGATGCGGCGATACACACAAGAAATGCAGTAGCCGAAAGCCACGCACGCGCTGTGCAGCAAGATCATCACGAGCTGAATCTGGATGTACATGCTGAAGTCGTGGCCGATCCCCACCAAGAAGGACGATCAGCTGAGGCAGGTCACACAAGCTCATGGCTGCGTATCAAGATGCCACGGACACAATGGGCAGCTCCATGGGCACTGACATGATGGCTGGCCGTAGACTACGATGTAGACGAAGGCCCCGGAGTTGGTTATGATTTGTGGGGTCCAGCAGAGAGAGGCCTGTAGTCCTGAGTATTTGGACGCTCTTAAGCAAATTGCCGAGCACTTTTACTGTCTGAAGCCGGACAAGCCTGGGGTTGATATCCAGATTCCCGTCCTTGTGTATCTCGAAATGGTAAAATACGAGGACTGTTTCAAGCCGATGCAAAACGCCCACAAGGCACAAGAAGTGGTAAAAGGCGAGTGGGACGCGTACCGAGGGAGCTTGAATGACATCGCAGTGTCGCCTGCTCACTGAGATGCACTTTTGTGCTGGTGTGAATGGTGACGACATCGCTTCCGTGTCCGATGATGCCGAGGAGATGGAAACGTTGGAGATTGAAGGTATTTGGTTTTCGCTGGTTCAACGTCTGCTGCTTGGCGGCTTCGGTGAGCTCCGAAACGATGATGTCAAGTCGAATAGAGTAATCGGTCGGCTGATGAGGCTTTGTTCAGCGGCAGCAAGCGCGCAATTTCATGTTGCGACCCGCAAATATCTCGAGGCGTCGACTTGTGGGTGGACTCGGAGTTGTCCCTCCTTTTTGAGATTGCTCATCATTGTTGTGTGCCCAAACGATTCAGACGCTTGAGCTGAGCTTGTTCGTGAATAGGGACGACCGGCGAGGGAGTGGCCATTGGTGGAAGTGGCTGGCTCACGGCTTGTTCTCGAAACGCGCGCGGTCTCGCGCCTCATTTGAAAACATCACGCTGACTTCTCTTCACAGAGTGAGTGCAGAGGATATGGAGGGGTTTTGTGCGGTGCTAGCAGCATACCATCCAGAGGAATATCTGTGTGGAACTCCCCGAGGTAAAGTGCAAGAAAGAAATGCGACATTATCCAGGAATGCTGCTGTGCGCTGGCATGTTGACAGCCACGGCCATCTAGTGATTGAACCTCCCGTTTTGCGAGTGCCGTGGTCGGTACACTCTGGGCGGACGTTGGCAGCAGCGAGTGGGTCAACGCGATTGTCCTTATTGTGGTCGATGCCAAGTGCGACGCAATGATCTCGTATTTGTCGATGAGGGCAGCGGCTGAGGTTTATGCGCGCCTGGGCTCATCTCGCTTACTAGCGAGTTTAATGAATTGGATGAGGACGCAGTTTCGGACGGTCTGCCTTGGTTTATCGAGACAGTTGGACCTCTTCTCCAGACCTTGACTATCGCAAATGAAACGATAGCATTAGCTGTGAGCGAGATCATTCAAGTTGCCCGAATTTACAAACGCTAGTGCTCTGTGGAGAGTCGGTCGATATGCGAATCGATTTGGGTGATTACCGTGCGAAAGACCTCCCTGTTCCTCGATTGAACGGCCAAGGTTGGCAAAACTGGAGAGCACTCACCAGGGAGTTATCTAACATGGAAAACGCTCTGACAAAGTGCGTTCGTCGGCTACGCGTCCGCTTGAGAGGCCATGCGGTCCAACATGATCGCGCTTCAAGGAATGCTGACAAGGAATTTGCTGCTGGAATTCGTCGAGGTGGTGGTCAAACAAAGATCCGAGCACTACATGGACAGCATCCGAAAGTTTCACCTGAAGCCAGTCAATCGGTCCCTAAAGGTCCCCTCAGAACTAAAGGCAGCATTTCTCAGTGCACTGCTGGCTGAAAAGGATTCGACCCCATCACAGAAAAAAACTAGCCACGAGTCACTTTCAACTGCGACCGCGCTGGCTAAGCTTGATCAACTCGTTCTGGTGAACATATTGACTTTGCGGCAGCTCCCGTGCTCAGGCAAGTCTACTTCCACTCAGTGCACCACTGGGGGTGACTTTCAGAATAACCCGAAAGCTTGTTTACGCGTCTTGAGTATCTTGATGTAATTCCTTAAAGTCCTCTTCGTAGATCCTGCAGGTGCCGCACTATTAACTCGACCAAGTTGTGAGGCAATAGCTACAGCGGGATAAAACTCGGACGATAACCATTCCACATGACACGCCTGCTACTGTTCGATCTTTTTTGGATTAGCGGCACCTGGGAGTCCGTGTCAGTGTTGTTCAGCATCATGGTGTTCGGCATGGCATCGAGGCAAACTGGTGGGTGCCCGTCGTGTTGCATAGCGGCTCGCTGCTGAACAGTGCGCCCTCGTCGACCGAAGTTTTACGCTTCAGTGAGCGATTAACGCCCGGTCTGTGCGAATGCTACCCCGGGTAACCCCGTAATGCCCGCGAGTGTGTTGTGAATATCGTACTGCTCGGCGGTGGCGTCAACCACAAGCCCGAAAGCATTCCCAGGTCGGCTTCAGCTGTGATAGCCGCTGGATCTCGATCCATCGTGGAAGTAAAGATTGTTAAGCTCAGGCGCTTGCCCATGATCCCCCCACGATGAGAACGATGGTATCGTTGAGAATTCTCTCCTTGTCCAAACTTTCCCAGCTCCGTGTCGGGACACTACCTCCAACTTAGTTACTTTAATCCTGTTTGTGTGCTGCTCTCCTTCGAGAAGTCTACCATCGCGGTGTTGAGGCGTACGGCTAATTTTTGCTCTACAAACTCGCACTGCTAAAACTAAATACAGCATAAACTGGGACGACATCTTTGGCAATGGAGCAGCGCTGGGAGTTCCTCGAGCCTTGGTGCACTGCCTTGAAGCCGCATGTATCGTATCATAGCCCGCGGTCAGACCCCAACGGGCGCGATGTCACCATTCATCGCTATTTTGTAGTGACAATTCCACCTCGCGACGAGTTCAACGGCGACGAAAGTGTCTTTCGGGCGAAACTGCAGCAGATACGTGAAGGTCTCGCCCTGCTGGTGGCCGTGAAGTACGTGGATTCGGCAGCGTGGAGATTCCTGCTGGTGAAATACTGGGGCGTTGATATCGGGAGCGAGGGCGAACGGCTGTTTGAAGAGGAGATCCCAGCTCGGTTCGACTTGACGTTGAATCTTGAAGGACGGAGGGAGGAGGACGATGCAGTTACGGACTTCGATTTGGTCCGGTTCTGTGGGACTTATCAACGCGAACAGGCCAGCGAAGAGTATGTCGACATGTTGGGGAAGATTGCAAACCTGGACGCGGAATTGAAACGAGGGAAGGCAGGTGTGGACATCGCAATTCCGTTTCGTGTGGGGTACTGTACTTGTAGGGCCAGATATGTTGGGGGAGCGATGAAGGCGCTAGAAGGGATTCACCAGGCGGAGACAATGATTTATCACCAGTGGGAAAACTACTTTCGATCCTCGGCGGAGAAGGAGTTGCCGCATGGATCGCTTCGATGCACTTTCGTGATGGAACCCATGAGCGCGGATTTTAGTGATTTCTTGATTACTTCGGAAATGACCGCAGTTATGGAGAAATTGGTGGGAAGCAACGTATGGTTCTCGGAAATTCTTACACTGAGTGCTGAGCTCGACGAAAAATTGGAAGCAGACGCGCGCGAGGCCAAGAAAGCTGTCGGCCAACTTGTGACCAGTGTTTTCAGTAGTACGCGACGTTGCCCTGAGCAGGCACGCACGAAGTACTACCCTGAGCTTGATACGTTCAAGGTGGAGCCCAATCCGCTGCAGCTCGGCACTGTTAATATGAACTGTAACTTTGCCGTAAGCGACGGTGACGTCTTGGCGATGTGTTTGGCGATCGCAGTGAGTCAAACGACAAAGACACTCAGGATGCAGGTATCGCTAGAGCAGTCAGATGAGGATTACAACATCACATACCGCGGGCATTTGTGGAAGTATCTCGCGTATGGACTCTTCTCGGCTCGATCCCGGGCATTTTCGGCTCTGGAATCGATTGAGCTCCTTGATATCGACAACATGGAAATTGCTGACATCGAGACTTTTTGCGCCATCTTGGCGTCTAAACATCCGGAAGAAGACATGATGGGTTACTCTCAGGGCCATGGAAATGAACGAGACGCGATATTGACGAACAATTCCCCCATTCGATGGCAGTTCAACAGTGATGGTCAACCTCCCACGGATTCCCGTCCTATTATTCTGGACTCGCCTGTACAATTTGTACGTTCATTTAACGATGATGGCGAGTCAGATTGGGTGGACGTATTACTTCCGGGCTATGGACGTTGTCAGGCCCAACGCAAAGACCTGGAGTTTAATCGAGACAATGGTGATTGGCCCCGTGGTGCCATATTGACTTCACTGCGTCTGAGGTTTGACAAGGTCCAGCCGTCTGTGTCGACGGGTCTTCCTCTTTTCTTGGCGGCAGTCGGCTCTTCGTTGACGACTTTGACTCTTGATGGACCAAGAGTGGATCTTGACAAAAGCTTTCTGTCCCAAAGCTGCCCCAATCTTGTCGATCTGTCGCTTTGTGGGAGCATAGTGCAAGTGCATCTCAACTTCAGCGAGTACCACGATCGAAAGCAGCCCCTCCCCGACCTCGAGTGCGACTGGGGTAACATCTCGGCACTAGCTGTAGCACTGACTGAGATGAGCACTCCATTCGCAAGGTGCGTTCGCCGACTGCAAGTGTGTCCGACCGACCGATTGGGCGGTTGGTATCATCTTGACGCGGGCTACAATCCGAATAACTTCGAGAGAGACGCACAAGCGCTTCTGCGGGTGCTGGACGTTAACCAGAGTCTCGAGTGCTTTGATATAGTGGTGCGGTTTGAGAACCGAGGATACATTGACGCCTTCAGGAAACACCATCGGAAGCCGATCGATCGGCCGTCGAAGCTCGACACAAAGAGCAAACTCGCGTTTCTAAGTGCGACTTTGTCGGGGGAGACATCACTCCATGGAGATCTATATCGTTCAACAATTAATCAGCTTGACCAGCACTTGATCGCGAACATTTTTACGTTTGCAGCTCCCCCCGTCCTTCGGAAAGTGTTCTTCCGCTCATATGCTGACGACTCGGAAAATTATGAAGACATTTCTGACAGTGACGAGTACGATTCCGACGAAGTTAGCTGGGATAGCTACGAAGATGGAGACGACGCAATGTGGTATGAATAAAGAAAAGTATAGACCGACGGAGGTAGAGAACATAATTTCGAGTTGCCTCCTATTCGCGTCAAATAGCGCCGCTACATGTGTGTACCACAATATACAACCACCAGCTCATGTGCCTTTATACGAGAACATCTTGCGTTTCGGGCAGTGTTGCATGGAGCGCTGGGACTTGCGGTCTCCGCGGTGCACCGTCCTGCGCGGCTAAGTCTCGTTCACGGCATTTCTGCAGCCCAATTAGTCCTGGGATGAGCCGAAGCGCACTCTCTACGAGAGACTTCCCACCCGCTACGACCAGATACGCACACAACCAAGCACGCTAGCACTAGAAGGGCCACCGCTGTTCCTTATCAGGGCATTTCGGTCCGAAATGATTTCGGAACTCTAGGACGCTCGTGCGTCTCCCGTATCATATTGCGAGCCATAATTTGGCAATGCAATGCTTTCAACTCGCCGGTACACACCCAATAGTGTTGGACACTTTGCGGTGTGATAGCCTGAATATGTAGACGGCCAAGATACACAGCTCGGACCAGAAGTACATTCCTCGGGGGTCTTTCGAGACCAAAAGACCGATCTACCGAACTACTAAGCAGAGCACCCGGAATCCGTTGCACTGGGCATACCGAGGAGACGTTCTCAACATGCGATCGGGTCGCAGGATCCGGCTTGGTGTTGCCGTCTCTGTGCCACTTCAATAGGGCGTGGAATGGAGCAATGAAAGCGTTGCAGGCGGCGTGTGCTGCTAAGGTTACACAGTTCTTACCCGTAAGTTTGAAGGCTGATTCCTGCAATTTCATCTTACAAATGGGTAACAATGGTCCACTATGGTACGATAGGATGCGTTACTGGGTAGGCACGGACAATATCATATACATGTACAATCGCCTCACTGCGCTGCAACGATTCTAGTGTAGAGATAGTTTGTTGCGAGGCAAAATCCTAGCCGTGCGCTGCTATAGCTATTTGAGGTACTGTTACGGTCGCATGGGCATTCCCAACTGTGCAACTGCATACCGCATGGTCAAGTCACTTCTACTGATGTAAATCCCTCATTTGCCTCAGCTAAGCCAAGGTGAGGGGACACTCAAGGTATAGTGAAAGTATTATATATGCATTAAAATAATAGTAAACTGTGATTGCTTGTTACATTTCCTCTGTTGAGGCAAGCGTTCAGGGTGGAGGATGTCTGTCCGGCATTGTTTGCTTGCGCTCGTTTCGCTCCCAACCTATAATCCGATTGCACTGTAGACGACGTATTCGGAAAACTCAACTGCATCTAGTCAGAATTCGCAAAGTTTTCTGACGATTCCTATGTCGTCCGAGGAACGTATGCTGTGAAAGCATCTGGTGTAAGAGCACTCATTGAAGCGCGGGACCTTTGTCATTTCTAAGCCTTTTAAACTTTCAAAAAGTTTGCCAACTGCCGGGGCGATTGGATGACGCTCTCGATCGATGGTGGGGTTGTTTGCAAAAGAGTCGGAAATCCTGTAGCTACCTGCAACTTGCAGAACGAAACAAACAACATGGAAGTACCTCCTACTTTACCAGTTGCATTAGCGAAAGTACGGATAGCATCGTTCTGCCAAAGTTCCACATCTTCACGTCGCGATGCGGCTTCA
>JAHWLF010000081.1:0-23247 GCA_024679295.1 Phytophthora parvispora
GCAGGCGTCTCGCGGCGGTCACGGCTAAGATTCACGTCGGGGTTGAGCGTCAGGTGGCGAGCGATGCTAAACGCACCAATTACCAGACCAATCGAGACGCAGAAGACCAACGGGTAGATCTCCACATCCCGCGAAGAAACCCAAATGAAGCCCCGCTTGCCTCTCGGACCTGTTGGCACCGGCACTGGCACCTCCGGCTGTTCCACGATGGCTGGGTCCCCACGAACAGTCCGTGCTCTCTGCATCCGAGCAAAGGTAGCTTTCATATTTACTGGACTTGTAGATTTCGTTCTTCGTGGCACCAGCAAAAAACGCAAATGGGGATCACCTGTGGTTTGAAGACCTTTTGTTTGCCAGCACTGATCGCAGCCTCGCAACATTCTTCTGCCATCACTAAGGTTGATCGCATCGTCCCAGCTTGACTTCGAGTTGAGTGGCCCCATGCAATAAGCTGAAAAAACGTCACCAACACTGAGAACCGACCGGGCCCAACCGAAACTGCAACTAATGCTGCGTAGACAGGTTCGCATCCACGCAATCCTAGTTGGACAGGATGGTCTGTCCATTTGAGGCAACAGGTGGTGTGGAAGTTATGCTGTCTATCACCACGCAAGCCCAGTTGACAATCACGAAAAACACACTAACAATCGGCAGTGCAGGTACCACCTCCCACTTCCCAACTTCCATTGAAGCACCGAAGACCCCACCAAGCCCTCCAAGCTCCGCACTATCAAGATGCACGTTTCCCGAGTCCTGTTCACGACCTGCGTTGCTCTACGACTTCGGGCAGCTGGAGAAGCAGACGCAATCTGGTTCTGAAGGGGAGGAACGGGGACTTTTCGACTTCGTGGCCACACACTTCGTTCAGTACAAGCTAACGCAGAAGGCGGTGAATTGGGTCAAGAATATGTTCTAAGGACGGATGCTCTAGGGACAGAAAAAAATGAGCGTGATTCGGCCTCGAAGACAGCACCGCCCACTTCAGCTACGTACTAGTAGCTGTTTCGATACTTTCTACAGTGAGTACTCAAGTCAAATTCAGACATTTTCACTTTGTAAGAATCTGTTTAGATTGTAACGCCCGTGGGACGCTTTACTTGGACAAGTAGTTTTTTCTTCACACGGATCAACATTTTGCAGTAGAACATGAACAAAGCTAGCGACTCTTGTTAGAACGAGTAGTTGTAAGTATACCCCGGGAAATTCCTCATGTCGATATGTAGTTGCGTTGGAAGTTGAATAACACTGCCCAATTTGACTAGCTGCGGTCGAGCGATCCCATTCATGTATGACGGTACAAATGAAAACAGTACACATATTGGAGAACTCTTTGTGTGTCTGTTTTTGGATGTCAGTTTAATGCATTTTTTGTTTGCGTGCGTTTACTTTGACCTGTTCATACCATAGCGAGACGACCCAGGCGAGTGTCTTGCACCCGCACAATGGGGCGGAACGGTTGTACTGGGGTCTTCACCTTGGAGAAGGCCTAAGGTGCGTGGCGCCAAGAGCGCTGGTCCGATGTGAATATTACGAGGTAAAGGCGTCTGATGCCACCGACCGGACGCTTTAAAGTCGATCCTAGGCCGCGAGACGCACGTCTACGGTTAATCCTGACAGCAGCAACCAATAAGACGCCTACGACTAGGAGACGACGGAAGGCGGCGCGGTGCAGCGTCCCCGATTGCAAGACACAAGTACACGCTCGTAAGCTACGCAAGGGTCAAGGCAAAGGTGTACGCTGTCGCGGGCCCGACTGCACCAAGCTGACACAACGCCGAGGGCTCTGCGTTGCGCACGGGGTGGATTTCGATGCACATTCACTGGCTGTCTGAAGTTGGCGCATTCCAGTGGCCTGTACCTCTCACATGGAGTGGGTCAACGTTGCTGTGAGCCAAACTGCCCAAGTTGTGTACAATTCAAAGGTCGTTGTAAGGCACACAGGGAGGTTTTAGTAAAAAGTTATGAAGCAAGGTCCACGGCTGGGTCCACGACAGTTTGCTCTTCTGCAACTTATTAACACTCGATGCAGACTACAGGATACAAGTTCTCGATTGCATTCATTGCCAATCCACTCGATTCAGTTAGTGTTTTATCCGATCACTTGTAAAAAAAATCGATATACTATGTAGATAACGATAAGCATTCGACACAGGCAAGATATTTTTTTCAGTAGTAGAGAAATAGGTTTCGGTAACAAGCCATCATTATATTTCGAGCGTGTTCGCTTTTTTATCAGTAATAAACGTATTCATCGTACTTCGTATTACGAGATGAGCGGAAACCTTGGTACCTTAGCTAGTTGGCCTACTTCACGCTAACTAAAAGTTCCAGTATATCACTCGACATTTTGTTCTGTTGTTGTACTCGTAGACGAGGACGAAACACTTGCCGGAATTGACTTGATTGCGTACGATGGGATGGCATTTTTGAGATCCCTGTTGTATTTTACATGCGAGAATCTCATCCTGGACTGAAAGTGCATTCAAAACGTTCACCAAATTGAAAAGGGTTTGCTACTAGTTTGAAAAGTTTGTTTTTTTGCTCTATCAAACTACTTCTACTCACTACAGCGTCGTTGGGTTCCTACACAATTGGTTGGGTCAAGCTCTATGAGATCTATGTAGAGCCGTTTGCGTTATTTAATAGGATTAAATTAATCCTGGCCTTCTTAATATTCTGGAGCTCAACCACTTCGACATACATCCAAAGCGATGTCACCGACCTCGAGGCAGAGCAACCAGTGCATCCGAGGTTCAGCACGAACGAGCTATAGGTGGGCTTGACTGTGTTTCCAATGAGATAACTATTGCCGTTGATTAAACTTTAAAAAATCTATTACGTATAGTTGATAAAGATCATCCCTCGCGTTGTAAAGTGAAGGTTTTGCCACGCCAACGAGGACTCTTTTCGATTATAAACAGTCAGCTACAGAACATCCTAACTTCGAAACCACAAGATTCAGCAGAAAACGGCATTTACTGTTCTAACATTTTTAATTGCTGTGCTACTAGACCAACTCATTGCCTGGAATTACCTACCAATGGGTAAAACCTTGTCTGCTTAAAACTATAATCTTGTCGCAACAACCCCTTGCTTGCCCTCTTGCGACTGTCGGCTTTTGAAATATTTAGCGTACCCCACAGAGAGGTTCTTGTATGTCAGTTCGAGCTCTCGGTTCTCGTTCTGACTTAAACCGTTGTCAACTTGCCTCACGGTGAAGCCGCTGCTGTACCAACGTTCGTACAGCTTCTGGTTCTTCCTCGGGTTTGTTAATGCTTTCTTGAGTTTGTGCTCAATGAAGACAGGCTTCTTGTCTGGGTTATAGACTTGGGACTCTTGGATGTTGTTCGTATCAGTAGTGCGCAGGAATCGTCGACTTCTTGGCTCCGTCAGAACAGCATTCATGCGCTCGTCTGAGGCCACCGTCCTAAGATTGCCGTCGCTCACCACTTTTGCAGCTGACACAGTGCCACTGGCTGTAGCGAGAGTGGCTACCACCATCAGCAGCAGATACTGGAGACGCATGATTGATGAACTGGAGCAGGATCTTGAGTGTTGCTCAGAAAATTAGGAAATGATCGAACGCCAGTCGTGCTGCGGACAACAGAGCTACTTTGGCGACAATCCAGCGATGCTACGCCAGTGAAAACCATCAACACTGGGAAACGCTCTTGTCTCCAGCCGTCGGAATGTGAGGGCGTGAGAAGCTAAAAGCCCGTTGCACAGCCTCCACGATCCTAAAGATTACTGTACGATGTTGACCGTATAGCACCGGTATTGTGGTCAAAGGATATGTACCTACGTGGGCATGTACGCACATGCACAGATGCAGTGAGGGGTTGTGGACAACTGGAGCGGCAGCATAACGAGAGGACAACCGGCCTCAAGTCGGTCAAAGCCTCTTGATCGAAACCTACAGTTTATAGACAAATCGCACTGCTTGCGTCGCCTGCCAAATCAACGACGCGCCGTGTGCTAATGCTCTGCTTCGAGCGTAAACTCTAGCCGGTCAGCCTCTGGATACTTCACAGGAAGGCGCAATCCATTCATTTGCGAACACGACAGTGCTTGCCACCGAACCACGAAAGAACGGCAGCCCAGCCGTTGAGTGCGAACAGAGGTGACGACCAACCACTGCATGAACCTTAAAGCCGATGTGTTGCTTGCGATGAACCGTGTTGTGCCGCATTCTCGCTTGGATCTGCAGTTTCATCGTGTTCTTCATCTCGTCGCAGTGCGACGGTCGCACCACCGTCGTCCTTGCCTCTCTTGGCTGTGGTATTCCTGGTGGTTAGTTATTTATTTCCTAGAGAATCACAATTTGTCTTCAAGTGTGGTTGCCATTTCCCTCGTGTGGGACCTACAGCTGTACCTGTTGTAGGTCGGGGGAACGTAAAGAATACCAACGTGGCACCTGGAACCCCCAAACACGCCGATAGTCGCTGCTGTAGTAGTTATGCGTCGTTATCTTCAGACTGAGGTCTCTCGCACCCTTTACAGGCAAACACAAAACTGTTCTATCTCTTCCTAGAGTGAAAGCTGAGCTTCCCATATATGTATTAGCCTACCAGTCAGTGGTAGGGGTCCTGCAATCCAGCGTTTGCAAACTGTTTGTTAGTAGCTGTATGCTCTAAACATGCTGGAGTTGTGAGACGGTTGTTGATTCAACAACCGTCTCAACAATGTTGACGCTTTATCCTGAAGCTCACACTTGCTTACGAGCACCGGCTGCCAGGAGTTTTGATTGTATATGCGCGGTTAGTGAAAACGATAGAATCAGTTTCCACTTCAGGGTGGCGCTATGTCAGGCCAACTATCCACACTCAGTTCTTCACCAGCGTCGAAACCCTCCATCGCCTGAACTCTATCACCAGCCCTACATATAAATGTAGGTAGGTGTTAATGGCTAACGAGGCGTTAAGCTAGCAAAGTTGTCTTTATCGCCATACATTATTGAGGCACTCAGTTGTTGTAATGGCACACGTATGTGCCCGTCCGTTTGAATGCATGAAGGTTGGTGATAGTCATATTTTATAACTGCCGCACCATCTTCCTGCCAACTACAGGGATCACATTTCACGACGAGATCCCAATTCTTAGGGTGGTACGACTAGGTACGTAGCACGCCACACGAAAAAGTCGTGTGTGTGTGGTGGGGGGGAGACTCGGCCCGGGGGCTATCAAGTAAGATTTAGTGTGAGAGCCATGCTACTGTATCAAGGTTGCATTTCTCATTTGTCAATTTGTTTATTTACCGATGCACTACGCTGACTGCTTTATTGAGACTGCTGCTCCTTGACGTAAGCGGCATAGCCCGAGTAGAGAGCCTTGTACGTGTTTTCGAGCTCTCGGCTCTCATCCTGGTCCAGTTCGCTGGCGACTTGCTTCGCAGTGTAGCCCTTCTTGTACCACGTTTTGTACAGCCTCTGCGTCTTATTTGGGTTGACCAACGCTTTCTGCAGCTTGTGCTCGATGAACCTCCTGTTTGGTGCAGTGTTTGTCGTATCCTCGGTAACAGTCGTGTCAGTCGTGCGCAGGGATCGCTTGTCTTCCTGGATAGCGCCAGTTGAATAGGCTTGGCTGACGGACGTAGCACCCAGGGTTTTGACGTCCTCCGATACTCTAGCCGCGGAGATGGCGCTACTGGTCGTCGCTAGGGTTGCCACGACCACCAGAAGAGCGAAGTGTAGGCGCATGCTGGACAGTGGTTGGATGCGGTGTTCGTCGGCTTAGCGCTTGGGAGGGAGATTAAAGAATGAGCTCTCCAGTCGAGCTGGGGCGAACACACGCTTCTGAAGAGCACCACACCGCCAAATGCTAACTCCGGATATCGCTCGGCGGATGCGCTGGGGCGGAACCTCAATCACGTGCTGCGTTTTGATTCGCGAGTGAAACCCGAAGGCACATCTCTTGCTTCAAGCTTTTGGATAGCCTGGACGGCCAAGCTGTCAGTTTTTCGGTTCCGAATCAACAACTATACAGATGTTGCGCATAATAATGTGCTTCGAGGGGACAACACCGATCAAAGCTGACGACTGTATCCTTCTTAGTCAAACCATTAAATAACTTGTTTAAAATACATGTAAGTCTTTCGCTGAAATGCACTAAATAGGATGGACCTGTACGTCTTGTGCTCCCGGCGAAGCGGCGATATAGTATGTACGCTGAATGTAAATGGCACAACGGGTGCTCGCTCTACCGGATACTGCGTGATAATAAGGCGTTAGTCCTTCCTAGGTCATCTGCATGCGCGCCTGAACTCCAGCGACTCACTAACAAAGCTCGAGCCCAATAGACATCTGGGTCCGGCGAATACGACTGCAGTGTGGTCGTAAAGGTTTATGGAGACACGCAGCGTTCGTCACATAGCAATGGCAGTGGCAGCAGTGGCAATTGCCATCTTCAACAGACACACAAAATGCTGCCCTGTTGGAGCGTTCATGGCTGGTTCACATCCAGACTCGGCATTGGAATGGCGGGTTAAAAACCGACGTCATTTTGTTGCCCTCTAGCTCAGGCCGGATTAGTTTCCGAGTACAATATTCCCGCAGCCTCAACATCGATGCTCCTCATGTGGTCAAGATGGGCCAACCCAAACAACAAAAATTCACAAAGTCACAAACGAGTGGATAAATCTGCATACTTAGTAGGCGTTTTGGTTATCAATTTAGAGCTACCGCGAATCTAAATGTTGCGTTGTGCAGTGTAGCTGATCGCAGAGTACCTTCTGATTCGAAGCGAAGAGGGCTACTGGGTCGCTTTGAAGGAGGGAAAGAAGAAGAAAAAAAATGTTCTCGTTATTCGTTGATACATCCTTCGGCCTCAATTATCGAACGTGCTCTTAAAGTATTATAGCACATCCGAGATTGCCATTAGCACATTGGCATTTGTTTTCAACCACATAACGGTCACACGATACAAGTTTGCTTACCGACAATCAAACAGCGGGCAATGGTATCTCTGGATTGCGTGAATTTACGCAGTATTAGCGGTGCACGACTCTGGTACATGTATGTAGGCGTTCAGACCATCATCAACTGTTCTATGCATTCCAGCTCCAGGACATAGCTGAAAATGCCGTATGTACGTTGAAGACTGAGCTGCATACACAACAAATGCTATCCACGGGTTTATCAACATCCAGATTATAGCACAATTCTGGAACACTACACTTACCTCGCCGTACGTGGTCCTTCCGGTAATCTACAAGTGAATTCCATTAATTAAAAACCCTTGTCCTTCCGCAGCGCCAGATCATTCGGGTGTCCGAGCCGCTCGTCCAACAGCTTGAACTGCTGCGCCTGCGCTCCAGGAAGTCTTTTCCGGCCTTGTAGAATCTACGCTCTGCTTCCATGCCCTTGTCAGAGCCTCTAACGTTGGCGTGCTTGCTCTTGGTTTTGATTGAGGTCATCGAGCTTCTACTGCTGCTAGGATTCTTGTACTTGCGTTACCCCACAGTCTTGCCGTGTTTCCTGGTCATGTGTTTTATGTGTGGTGCGCGCTAGAGTGCACTTTGAATGCAGATGCGCGGACGAGGAGGGTCCCTTGGCTTAGGAGCAAATATCACCAATGGCGTGTCCGCAATTGCCGATCTTGATAGCGATTTTTGCGGCATCGCGACCACGGCCTAAAAATTATAGCACGAAGGTGCTGATTCAGTAGAATTGTGGGACACTTCCGTGTTGTCTCTCGTCCGCGGACTCGAAACGGGGCAGCTTGCCCCACGCTCGGCTCGGCCTGGCGCGGTGTTTCGATTACATTGAAACTACGTCGCAGTTTTAGCACTTCGAGCATTGTTTTGGGCACGCAGAAACTTCCCCAAATAGGCAGCAATTAATTGTTACCGAATTTGTTCAAAGCATGTATCTTGAACACGAAAAGTGACTGCATTCATGCTGGAGCACAAAGTGGAGTACGGCGTCCGGCCAGGCGGACCGACAGGCAGGAGGTGGCTCACGGCAGACGAGCAAGCCATGAGCGCACGTTGGGCTCTTGCAGTGCATTAGCTCAACTGGTACAGAATATGTGAAAGGTCAACTAGGAGTTGGGGCGAACAATCTGTAGAAGAGAACTGTAGTTGTGTGGCCCGTCACACGGCCAACAGCCGCGTATTCGAGCTGCTGGACGTGCAGGTGGCGCAGAAGTTGACGACAGACGTGATGTGGCACACCATGACGGTGTCGGTGAGTTTTTTCTTACGCGGAACGCGTTACACGATCATGCAGTCGTTATTAGCGCATAGCTAAGTGGCAGCAATGAACCTCAATTCAAAAACAAAACAAACCATTCTAGCTATCATGGGCTGCGGTAGCTCATTAAAACGGAAAAGCGTCCTTGAGTCTTGTTGAAATATTCGTCCTTGAGAGGCACCTTCGCTACAATCAAGTCGAATGCGGTGGTGTCCCAGTCAGTGTCAATCAGAGCATTACGTGTCGCGTCAGGAAGCTGGTCCCATGTAACGAGGTCTTGGGAATCGCCACCGTCTCCACTCAACTTCACGGTTGTGCTGGCAACGATGAGGTCGCCTTAGTACTCTACCTTCACACTGTTATCATCGAGATACCTCGCTCCTGAGGGTGTCTTCTTGTCGTTCCCAAATGCAGCGGGCATCGATACTCCCAGAATTGTTTGATTTTGGACTTGGGAGACGGCCGAACTTTGTCGTGGCCAACAGAACCACCGTCGACCAGAACTGCAACGTGTGCAGCTGTGAGAAAAGGAGGTGAAAGAAGCTCATTGCCACGATACTTCACGTCTTGAAACCCTTCGAGTTGGCTGGTGTAAGTCGGGATGAAAAACAAAAAGTGTGGATCGTGGGGTGAAACCGTAAAGTGGGTATCGATTGCAGAACGTTTGAGCCGAAACGATTCGGTGGCCACGGTAAGATAAAATCTCTATGCCGAAAATCCGTCTTCATGGTTACATATAATAATACATGGAGAGCACAACTTCAGTCTCGCATCCGTGCATTTTCCAATAACAAATCCCATTGCTATCCGGACGATAACTTTGCCATTCAATCGAGGGATAATTTAGCCAAACCCAACGATACTCAGGCCATACGACGATCTAACGTTCGCTTGTACACTCATATTCAGGTGGCGCCCTGAATACTACTTCGTGGACAAGGAGAGCACGAATTTTTGTGGTGCCGACAAGCTGTTGGGAATGTAACAACGTGCTGGGGTGCTCACGAACGGCCACCGATCATGTCGTTACCGCTAGGCCAGAGACTCCACGCCTTGTGCGCTATTGAATTAGGAATGGACGGTGGTCTGGGTTCCGCATGACACAGTTGGTTTACCAGCGTGGCGCAAGTAGTATTTACAACGACTGGAGTTATCTGAAGCGATAACGGACCAAAGCTGAGCGGATAATGCTCACACTAGTCCTTGCCCAGTAAATGTGACGCATATCTTTCGTAACTGCAATATATACATGTAAATATTGCAGTTACGAAAGATATTCCTTTCTGCGTTGACAGTAAAGCTGCCTGCAGGCTGGGCGATACAGCGATCCCTGGAGTGCGTACCACTGCGGTTGGTATGGCTCCACAAGCACGGGGAGAGCGTCATCCTGAATGCTCACGGACGCACACAAGGGTTCTTGGGGCTCGTGAGCTCGTGAGTAAAACATGACTGCCGTCTCCGGGGTCGTTGGGTCCATCTTCGACACGGTAGGTGAGTGGAATCGGGTCAAATCAGTCGTCACGGAGCCATTCACGTCCACTGCTTGAATCAACTTGTCAGGAGTGGGCGATGATGTTGGACTTCCCTTCGCGACTTCCAGAAGTTTTGCGTGGGCCTTGCAGCACCCGCGAATTTGAGCATACTTGAGGCAGTTTGCTACGCCGCAGCGTCGGCCGCCTCCATGTGCGAGGCACAAACGCTTGTACTGCGCCAGCTTGCCGCAACCGGTGACCTGGCAGCGACGACCGCCGCCGTGAGCGACACAGAGTCCTTGGCTTTGGGCCAGCTTAGGGCATTGCGGGACGCGACAGTGGACTCCTCCGCCGTGCGCCTTGCACAGTCGGCGCGTTTGTGATTGCTTGGTGCAGTCCGGCACGCTGCATTTTCGCGAGCTGCGGCGGTTGGTTGTAGCTGGCATACTTGGTATGATCGTATCGCAATGAAGTGTGGGGCCTCGCTTGCTTGGTCAGGAGTAGTCTATCGTAACGCAGCGTGAGATCCGAGTGTGTGGGGGGGGAGGGGGGGGGCTGTTTGTGGCACCGTGGTCTTTCCGTAATCTGTAGCTGACCGGCAGACGCGCAATGGCTGGCATGTACGAGAGCGTAAGCGGCTGCTTAGTGGACTGATGAGTGGATCGATGCTTTTCGGGAGCCAGCCCAAGTGATAGGTCAGCATGATCAAAACCTCGATCAGCTGGCTTTCACGTGATAGACATGTATGTATAACAGCAATGCGCCTAGAACTCCTATGCAAATACGATCATGAAGCCTGGCTTGACTGAAAGAGAAATTATGCATCGGTCAATGGAATCTGTTTGACTCCAGCGCGATATCCATACCGGCACTACGATATAATATCATCGCTGCAATGTGAAGTCGGTATGTGTATTTCGTATCGCGGCCGCAGAGATGAAGTGGCTATTGCATGAGATTACTGTCGCCTCAGGTTACCCGATCAATCCATATGCTGGTTGCGTTTGGCCTGAGGCGCGTCAACATTATATATTTTCGAACTATGAATTACAGAAGCTACGGATTGCTCAGGCGAGTCACCAAGTTAGTAATCGTCGCATCGCGCAATGGTCATCATATTCGACAGGGCGCTCGTGCGGAGCTTTAAAGTCCCCCATTTTCTCTTTGAACTACATCACAAGAGCACTATTGTAACAGGATGAACACCATCTTCCTACGTGCCCCCAACAGTCACCAACTGAGCGACGACGTAATCGTCAGCGTGGCTCCTCGACGGGTCAGGTCTGCTAACCAGAGGCAAGATTCCCCACTCACCACGGTTTCCCCACTTCCCCAGCAATATGTTATCGGTTGCAGCCGATCTGTTGCAATTAACTCTACAAGTTCACCAGGATTGCCTATTGCGCCAAAGGCGTGCAATGCTGCTCCAACTCGCAAAAGCCCACCGATAGCATTAGCCACGGAAGACACCACCGCTACTGCCTCGGTTTCGAAACGACATCCACGTGGCTCGAATGCACAAGTATCTCTCAATGAGATCAAGGCACACCGAGAGCGAGGACGACTCAACATGGCCCGCTTGAGAAAGAAGCAGCGCGACCTGATCTCAAACCTCGAGACATGCGCCCGAGAGCTGCGAAACGACATTGACAAGCTTCATCGACGCCGATACGCCATACTTGCTGGTATTCCACCCGAGAGGAACTTCTGGAGTGTTTGCGTGGAGTACTTCCGTCTGTTTCGCTACGGCATCGGAGGATCTCCCTGTGTTCAAGAGGAATTCATGCGAGATATGGTGGCGTCGGACGTGGAATCCGAATTGAGACGCGGCAAAGAAGAACTGATTCAAACTTGGTGTTGGTTGTCTTCCGCTTTCGAAAAGGTGGAGTTGCGCCTTGACTGCTTGGAACAATTTGAAGACAACGCCCTCGTGGCCACCACCACCACACGCTTCACTATCACGAACCACACGGTCTGCAAAGTATTCCCACACCTGAACAGCAATGCTTCGCCGCTGGCGATCAAACTAGTCGGTCATCGAATCGTCATGTCTGGTAGAACCTACTTCGGCTGGGACTGTGCGCACGGACGCTTGACGAGAATTATCTCTCACTGTGACTTGCTCACCCCAGTTCTTCACCTTGTTGGGAGCTTGGAGAGTGCAGCTCGTGTGTTTGAGAGGTCCAGGGTATCACCAGATTTTCTTTTGCTGTCGGTGGCGTAGAGCCTACACTATATGATATGTAAATCAAGCTACCCCCAGTTAATGGGTTGATATGCACTTGCTTTTGCCCCTCTATATGCTCCCAGAGAAGCTGTCGGCGGAACTTACAATTTAGGGTTTCACACACAAGCAATGATAATTGGAGTGGTGCACACTAAGTTGTAAGTTTTACTTTTTATCATCTTGGGACAGTTTTAGAGGAGTGGCAGCCAGCAGATTACACACATTGTGTAATTGGACAGGAGATCGCAAGGGTCTGGTCCCACTGTTTCCATGGGTATCAAGACTCGCAAGCCTTTGATGTGTCATGACAGCAAAGCTGCCAAGAGTTCGAAGGCTCCAGCTGTCTGTAGTCGATGGCTCGCGTGACAGTTGTCCTGATTTTGAGATCTACGCGCGGGGGTGTATCTATAGGGTCTCGTTACGAGGGATTATGCGGGCGTTGCTTTATGATGCCGTGACGGCAAGGTTGGTGCCAGCGTATTTTTACTGGCGCTCTTCTATAATACAAATTTCAACAGTATTCACAAGAACAGTTGAAAACTAAGGATCGTCCGTTACACCAGCATTGCAGCATTGCTGCGAAGATGCAAGAGATCAATTCCTATAGACAATACATTATGGAAGTGCGCGGATGGAACAGGCGTGTGCGTCTGTGCGCATCATCCTGGCAAAAGCCTACCAACTTCGAGCACACCGAGTTCACGAAGGGCAATAGCACACATCTGCAGGCAGGGTACCATAGCGTCACTCTGTATTGTATCATCAGGCAACATCAGACTGCAAGAGCACTATGATACTGCACCACCACTCCATTGATTATGGAGACCATAACATCACGCGGAGCGTGAGTCAAATTAAATCTGTACGGCACAAAGTTATTCTTAAGATTTGATAATCTCTGGCGCCACAAACCCGCGTATGCGAAACTGCGCAGCAGCTCTCATTCTGGAATTTGCGCAACAAAACCAAGCGCGACGTCGCTGGCCACCCGACATGTCATCGTTACGAAATCGTCGCACTCCACCTCGGTGTAGTGTGGAGGGATGCAAGAAGCAAGTGCAAAGTCGTCGACTGTGCAAGGCCCATGGGGGTGGTGTGCGCTGCCGCGGCCCTGACTGCAACAAGCTAGCGCAGAGCCGAGGATTCTGTGTGGCACATGGAGGTGGGCGTCGCTGTGCTTTCGAAGGCTGTCCAAAACTCGCCCAGTACAAAGGGTTTTGCCTTTCACATGGAGGTGGTCGACGATGTTGTGTTCAAGACTGCCAGAAGTTCGTCCAAATTCGAGGTTACTGCAAGTTGCACGCGAAAACCTTCCTGGACAGGAATCTCAGTACAACGACGACGGTAGCTCACCACACCACGACTTCTTCTCACCAGTCAAAAGCGATACTATCCAAGTTTTCTATCACATTCCTTGTAAACCCCACCGATTTTCCAGACGAACCGACAGATATCCAGCCTCCGGAATCAGGATACATGAATCTACATACTTCGCCCGAACTTGTCCGCTCAATTTGAGTTTTCAAGCAACTCTGGAACCAACAACCATGGCTACTTCTTCAAGCCATTTTATTCTTAAGCGACATCAATACACCCTCCCCCCCAAAAAAAAAAAAAAAAATCTTCAAGCCACCGCGTTGTGCTCCGGGCACAATGCTGCTGAGTCTGCACCTCCAATGGCTACGCTCCAGCGCTGGCAAAACTACATCGCAACACTGTTGTTTAGGTATTGTTGGTTCTTGGCGAAATGCCTAAAGCATCTGCACCAACCCATAATTGTTCAAAGAAAATGTATTATATGCATTGCTATATTCACAGCACTTTTTCGTTGGAACTTCGACGTTTGCTTTATTATACTTCGAAGTACTTTAAATACTAGTAAAAGGCACCCTACTACCAATAGTCGTGTGAATATACTGGCTACGGTTATTAAAAAGGGGTCTTCAGCAAAAACACGTTGGTGATCTTAATAAGAAGTGGTTCGGAGTACTTCAGTAATTGGCTATGCCTCTTCACTATCGTAAGAGAGCTCAGCATACCTTACTTCCAAAATAAATCAAATCAAAGTGCAAATAAACCGATGGTAACTACTTACAAATCATTGGAAATTTATGCTAGTTGAATGGCTTAATTGAAAACTAATTAATATACTTATGATATTCTGAAAATGGAATACTATCCGGTTAAAATTGTGGAAGTCATTGGCGCTGTAGTCTAGGCTATCGACCTTTACCGCGACCACTTTGTCGAGTCCAAACTCCTACTTTGAAGTCCATTCAATGCTTAAGACATCGCGCTGTCAGTTACTGCGCTTCCTTAAACCAATTTCTCATCGACCCTCAGCAAGTTCGAAGTCCGGAGAGAAACCGCGCTTTGTTAACCTGAGGCATCCCCGCTTTAGTATTTGTATTTCTGTATGCACATTGTTTTAGTTTGATCAGCCTGAGGCACATACCGCAAACTAAATGCGAAAAAGGATCAACTCATCGTAGGATACGACCCGCTTTACCTGAACCTAGGCCTCTCTCACAACGCCAAAAGCGCTTCTGACAACATCATTTCTGAATCAGCGCTGAAAACTAACCATCGTTTTGTCCACGAATATGGGGCACCTTTTAAAACTGGTGTCTGCGATCGCCTTGTTAATTTAAAAGCTTCGCAACTACGGAGAGTTCTGGAGGCAAGACAGATATTATCACGGCAACAGCTACACCTGCTAGGGCAGCTTTGTTGAAGTACTGGCGTACAAGTACGTAACCAAACCGGCCGCTTGAAGGTGACGATCGAAGAAATCATCCACAGCAGCTCCGGCGCCTATGATTTCATTCGACAAGATGACGTCGAATTGGCTGCAAAACAAAATGGCTATGGGTTCACTCAATTGGAAACAGCTGAATCGAGCGACGATGATGAACGGCGCAGCCGCTCTGGTGGTGGTGGAATATTTTCCCACACTCGCAACGGGGGAGTTGAGATTTCAGTCTATGGTAACGTATGGTTTCGGACGCTCACCAGGTTTGCGTCGCCACTTTTTGAAGGCCGTAAAGCTGCAACGAGGCGATTCCAAAACCTAAGATCATAGGCCACAGTGTCGTCCAAGTCGAGATGTAGTGTTACTGTTACTAAGCCGTAGTCTCGTGTTACAGTGTCTATTTCATTTCAGCAGCAAAGGAGTACAGCAACGATCAGACTGGGGCCAATTAATTGGAGGTAGTGAGGAGGAACAAAATTGATTGATTGCTAGCACGAACTTGCTCTGAGCTAATTACGTGGAATCCATATTCGGCAAAGAATGATGAATTCTGTTGTGTTGGGGTACGAAACTCAGGCGTCCAGAGGTTGAGTCACAATTTCTTAGTGTAGATGCGTACCAATAGAAAGGCTGGCAGTGACAGGAAGCGTCTGGCTGAACCCTGTACGCTTGGATGGCCAGGGTTGGTTTCATGAAAACAAATGTCTTGTGTGGAACACGATTGATATTAGTTACTTGGTATATCCCAAAATCACAGTCGATGCTTCCTTAACTTGCTCTTGGCTTGGGAATACAAGTAGTTGCCGACTTTACTTCACACGAATTGGTCTACTTACTGCACATTTCCATCAATGTGGTCATGATAAAAAATCAGTATTCAGTGCATGTAGTCTCGACTGCAAATTCCTGAACGGAGGGATTTAGCGACCGCAATATATACGTCTTAAATCAACTACCGTAAAAGAACACTTACTCTGTAAGTACTAGTGCACAATGGCAAGGCAAAACTTCATGCACGAGCGGGTCTTATCAGAGATGCGAAGTCACACGAATGGATAATGCGGTATTTAATCTGGATTTGTTAGCAGATTTAGTCGAAATCATTAGTATGAAAATGATCTGGAAGTGGATGCGTCAGCTTCACATATCCGAATTCGTTGGAGTGAGCACCCGGGTCTGTTCCAATTTCGAACAAGCTGCGTCGTAGGTTCTGCGCACATACCGTTTTGCTACCCGTAGTAGTTTATGCGATGTTGTGGGCGCTTGATGGAACTAAAGAATCAGGCAAAGAAGTAAACGGCACCCGTGTGGTAATTAAAGTCCTTGTGCTTACTCCGAAGAAGCTTAGTCGCCGAAAACCCGTCGGAACAAGTCGACAAATTTCTTCAAACCGGCCGGAGCCTTTGTAGTTGGCGCAGGCGTCGGCGTAGGAGTCGGCGTAGGAGTGGCGGTCATACCCTCTGGAGTCGACGTCGGTGTCGGCGTTGGTGTTTCGGTGGCTTTGTTTTTTTTCTTTTTCTTTCTTTGCCACCACTTGCGCTTCTTGGCCCTTTCTTCTGAAGAAGACCCGCTCTCGCTTTCGTCTTCGTAGTCATCATCGTCGTCTTCCTTTCCTGCTTCCTGCAACACGTCGTTCTCCTCCTGCAGCGTTGAAAACTCGTAGCCCGTCTGGGTCGGGGTAGCGTCTTCTTTGGTGGACTCACTGATCAGGAACCGGTCTCCCTTGCCTTCGACGTAAGGCGGGTATCGAGCATCAGCGCTTGCTCGCAGTGAATAGGACGTGGCCGAATTCGGAGCGATCTGAAGTCCATCGGTGGTCGCAGCCAGAGCAGCGGCAGCCACGACTGCCACATACTGAAGACGCATCGAGGCGCAACCGGCAGGACGAATCCGTTCTCAGTTCTGAGGGCTTCTGATCTTGGGAGACGATTGCCAAATGGAGTGCGAGGGGCAAGGAACGTGAGTGGCTACGCTGGGAGGAGAGGGTTAGTCGATGTGGGGAGAGCCGTTGTATGAAAAATGTTGATGATGGTGTGCAGGAAGCAGGATCACAGCGGGTTTCCCGAGAAAACATGGGTTTTGTCATCCCAGTGCATCTACACTTGCCGACAAAATGATGCACGCCGCTTTCCGCATTATTATCTTGTTGGCATGCGAGGGGGTGGTGCTGCAGTAGTTATAGGAAGGTACTCATCCGGCTTCGTCGCTTCAAGTTACCCCAGTACTGCAAGCCTGTCCTGGTACGAATTGTAATTTGCAGTCAACAGATCACAAGATGTCGTTAGCGACAGCAGGATTTAGTCGCTGCCCCCGCCCGTCCTTTTAGCCTGGGGTTTGTATGAGCCAACTCGGCAGATCCGCTCCATTGACGCCGCGGATGCAGCTGCTTCACGCTTACTCGGATTACAGGCATTTCAGGTGCCTGTCGACGTGTGCTACATGTACAGAAATCCACCCAATAAGCGCGGTGGAGTCGAAACCCGATTTGACAGGTCATTAACAATGTACATGCACTAGTCAACTTAGTTTTCCAAACGAAGTATTTCCGATTTGACAAGATATTGGATAAGCTAAGTTCCTGAACATATTTTTTGTCCTCTGCACTACGTTGTTCATCATTACATTATTTTGTACAGTATTACGTACATCGGTACGTATTCATCGAACTTTGAACTCGTGATCAAGGGATGGACATTCACTGACGGCTCAACGATGTCTGTAAGCTACAGCATGCACCGCTCCATCTTCCGGGCTACAGCATCGACTGCCTCGTGTTGATTCGACATTGCTCGCGTTGTTAGAGTGTTACATGTGCAGCATTCATCAAACGTAGCATCAACGCTGTTACAGCAACAATTCACATTCCTACGGTTCCACAAAGGTCAACACACACTACTCGTCCTTCGCCCTAGCAGCCGAAGAAGCGCACGACCTGTACCGACGTGTCCGTCGTGCCCTTCGAAAGGTACGCCACGCTGCCATCCGGGAAGCTCTTCAAAGCCTGGTAACGGTTGCCTACCACCGACTTGTCCACCGTCACCTTGCTGCTGATTGACTTGCCCGTCGAAGCGTCCAAGACTTGGGCGTAGATCGTGCGGTCGCCGCCCTCTGCCAGGTCACCGCCAGAGGAGCTGCCCTCCCACATGGCCAACAAGCCACCGTCCCCGATTTCAGCAAGATGAGGGGCACGCTCGTTGGCGTCGGTCCCGCCGAGCGTGATATCGTCGTCGGCTGCAGCGTTAATGGCGAAGTGAATGAGGTGGACCTTAGCGTTGTCGCCTTCGCCGTTGCTCACCGTGGCCCAGTACTTCTTGCTCGAGGACTCGCTGTCCGGAACGATGTCACCAAGGTTCGCAGCAGCCAGGTCCACGGGGTAGATCGTCGTGCTCCAGTCGTTGGGCGGCATGATGCGGTTGTTGCTGTCCGTCTTACAGATTGAAGCGTATCCCTTCTTACGGCTATCGTACGTGATACGCTCGTAGCCTGAGTGCGAACAGCCCCAGTCGAACGAGTCAGCCTGCGTCGCAATTTTACCCGACGGACTCACAACTTTCATGCGGTCACCCTGGTGGATGTTGATGCAGCCTCCTTCAGATGTCGAAATGGCACAGCCGAAGTATGCAGCCCAGTTCGTGCCGTCCGAAGCAATGCGACCGTGGTGAGCATACCACCAGATCATGTAGACATCCGGACCACTGGCCGACGAGGAGTAAGGCGGCAGCGAAGCGCTGGAAGAGGTGAGTTTCGTGGCCCACGATTCCTTCGAACCGTCATAGCGCACGAGGTACATGTCGTAGCAAGGCACAGCCGGGTTCGGGGCACTTCCACACAGGTTGCTGGGGCTGCCGCAGTTGAGGGTACCTCCACCCTCAGCGTCTCTCGTTCCGAGCAGAACGAATCCCTCCTTGTCAGCGTAAATGTCGGCAAAGTCATGGAGCGGCACCTTCACAGCGGCAGAGCTGCTCACCAGCTTGTCGTTGGCGTCCAACTCACGGACGATCACGTCGTCACCGCTGTGAAAGGCGATGCGGGACCCACCCGAGGGCAGAGCAGAGATGGCCACAACCTTCAGGTTCACTTCGTCTTCGTTCGCGTCCACCGTGACACCGAGGTCCACCTCCGTGACACGAATGCGTGGCTTCGCGCAGAGTTTGGAGTTGTCCGAGGACGTCGTGCTGCTGCTCGAATTGGTAGCAGCCGCCGAGGACTCGGTCTCAGACGAAGACGCATCTGTCGTCGTAGAAGCGTCGGTAGTCGCGGAAGAATCGGCCGTCGTCGGAGCATCCGTTGCTGTCTGTGCGACCGGCGCATCGGTCGTCATCTGGGACACTGGGCCCGGGGCGCTGGCTTCGTTGCCTTCCTCACCGGATGAACTGGTGGGGGCATCGAAAGAGAACGATGAGGTCGTTGGGGCATCCGTGGTGGTCGGCGCTGACGGTCGGTATCGGCAGGTGGCGGCTGATGCAACGTCGTTGCTGCTGCTGGCAAGCAGCGCGGCCGCGGTTGCAATGAGGAGATGGTACAGACGCATCGTGGAGAGATGGCAAATGGAGAAATGGAGACTAAGGAGAGTCTTTGTGCTGTTCGAGGCGAAGCAGTGAAGCCGGTGGTGCTGGTGCTTGTTGTGCCAAACCGATCAGCTCTCGACGTTCGGACACCAATGCGGGACTGGAGGGAAGTGAACCTGGTCGAGTTATCGGTGCGAAAGTCTAGCGTAGCATAGCGAAGCCTTTACCCGCGCAGAGAGCAAGGTGCTGCAGGGACAAATGCCTGGGATGCAATACCCAGTGTTCAAATGGCAAAGCGGATTCGTAGAATTAATACCTTGGCTGGAAAAAATGTCAATTGTTGTAAATTTGAGGATCAAACTACCTTTGGCATTTGATAATGAAGCGGGAAAAAGAGAAAATAGTTGTATCATCTCGCAAGCGAGGTTGCCTTGCTTTTACAGCTCACCTGGCAGGCAAGTTCCGGCAGCACGCGCCCAGATCAGCCGCGGCTCGGACCAAGTCCTTCAACGGTTTGGCTTGCCTCTCCGAGTCAGACGCCACTTGCATGTACCCATGTCCTTTGCAGTCGACAGTGCCACCGAAACAGCAGCCTGGGTGGCAGCGCGTTTGCTCACGTGTCGTGACGCGACCCAAACTCGGTCGAGGACCTCCATTCGCACGGCGCAGCTTCGTGCAAAGCAATCCTCTCTCTACTGGCGGTCAACTGTTGAGTCAGGGACGATAGCACCAGCACAGCGTCCGCTGTCGATTCCTACGTGTACACCGTGGACGTACGTATGCCGCAAGGATAGATATCTTGTCATCACCGCGTCGCTTCTTGCTGGCCAGCTGGCCTTGCCGTCTACAGCGAAACGCTGCTGGTGCAGGCAGCTCTTCTGCCTGTTGGCGGGCGCTTCCGTCGCCATCCTGGTGCGGACGACGGACGGCGCGCATGAGAAGTTGATGCATGGCCAGCGCCAAGGCGTTGACGCTGCGTGAAAGCAATGCAGCTCGTCGTGACGGCAGCTGGCAGGGCCGATCCCAGCTGGGGATCGCGCACGCAGCCAGCCACAAACAGCGTGAGTGTGGCGTGGAGTGTTCGTTGAACGGAGAGCGCTGCCATCGTTGAATCGAGCTGGTCGCCGCCTTTGCTTGTCCGTTGAGACGGCTGGTCGGCTGTACAGCCAGGTTCGGTTCCAGCCGCCTTCAGCTCGACATCCTCGCGTCGATTACACCGGATCGAAGGGGTTTTAATGAACGCTATCCTTCCTGTCGAGCGAATGTGCATGTAAGCTTGCCAGTGAAGACGAACGAACAAGTAGGCGATGTCATCCGCGGACCTCCCGTCCTCCCCGGTAGAGTTGCTCTTCCGTTGCTGCTCGAACCAGCGCCGCGTTATAGCGATGATCGTCTCGGAGCTGGAGCGCACGCAGATGCTGACTCGGAAGCGCGGCGCTGATGACCACTACTGGGCTGCGAGTGGTGCGGGTCCCAAGCAGAGCATGCACTGGATGAACGTTGATCCGTTATGAAGGCCTTGCCAAGGGTACGCCACCACAGCTGTGACTCATGGGGGCTCCGCGCGTGACTTCTCCGCCCTCCAGGAAGAGGAAGCGGAGCCCGTGGCATAACGTTAGCCGTCTACCATTGTCGACGTCGAGCACTTCCATTCCGCAATTGGACTTCCAGCGCTACAGTTCTTCAGCCCAGCCAGCGATTATGCGTCTCTATACCTTCCTGTTCGCCACTGCGGTCGCCCTGCTCGCGACCGACAACGCCAGCGCTGAAAAATGCACCATCAAGACCACCACGGCTCCGGTGGCCACCACGTCCGCCCCTGTGGCCTCCACTACGTCGTCCTACATCGACGATGCCAGCGCCGAAGCCAACTTTGACAACGACGCCTCCTCTGCGGCGTCTGCCGTCGATGCCAGCCAAGCTACGACCTCGAACGAGGACGATGAAGGATCGAGTGCCGATGCCGCGTCAAGCGTGGCGGGTGAAGCTGATACCGTTGACACGACGGAGACCCCGACGACCACCTCTACCGTCGCCTCCACTGCTGCGTCGGTTGCTGCGTCGACCGCCAGTTCCGCGTCGACTGGCTCCGGTACTTCCACCTCTACAACTTCTACTAGCACCACGACATCTTCTTCGAGCTCTGGGTTCTGCAGCACGCCCCGCGTGCGTATCACGGAGGTGGATGTCGGCGAGACTGTCGAGAACAACGAGGACGAAGCCGGTCTCACCGTGGTTGCCATCGCGTCTCTGCCCTCGGGTGGCTCTCGTATCGCCTTCCAGAGCGGCGACAACGTTATCGTCCGTGAACTGGACTCGAACGATGCCTTGGTGAACAGCACCGCTGCAGTCGAAGTGCCTCTGGTCGACTTTGCCGACATCCACGCTGACGACGACGGGTTCGTCTTGCTCGGCACGAGAGACGCCGAGGGCGGAGGCACCCTGAACTGCGGCAGCCCGAGCAACTTGTGCTCTGCCCCCAGTGACGCTGTGCCTTGCTATGACATGTACCTGGTGCGCTACGACGGATCAACCGAGACGTGGGCCACGAAGTTGACGTCGTCGAGCTCCTCGCTGCCGCCCTACTCGACGTCTGCAACTGGAGACGAGGTGTACATGATCTGGTGGTACGCGCACCACGGCCGCCTGGCATACGACGGCTCCAACTGGGCCGCCTACTTCGGTTGCGCGCTGTCCGTCTCGGAGGACAGCTGCATCAACATCCACCAGGGCGACCGCATGAAGGTCGTGGACTCTTCTGGCGCCGTAACCTCGGACACCGACTCGTTCGACTGGGGCTGCTCGCACTCCGGCTACGAACGCATCACCTACGACAACCGCACGGACGACTACACCATGATCTGTAAGACGGACAGCAACAACCGCATCATGCCGCCCAGCAACTGGGACGTGACCATCTACCCCGTCGACTTGAATGCTGCCAATCTGGGTGACATCGTCCCGGACAGCGACTCGTCCAGCAAGAAGTACTGGGCAACCGTAAGCAACAGCTCGTCCGACAGCGATGAAGACAACGCCCGCGTCCACCTCATTCACTTTTCGATGGACGCCGAGGCTACCGACGACATCATTCTTGGAGGTACCGACGCCAACGAGCGTGCTCCTCACCTTGCTGCCATCGGCGACGGCGGTCTTCTTGCTATGTGGGAAGGAAGCTCCACCAGCGGAGACCTTGAGTACGAATCGAGCGGCCGCACGATTTACGCCCAGGTGCGGGACGCGTCCTCGGGCGCGGCTATCAGTGAGAAGGTGACGGTCGACAGCTCCGTGATCGGCAACCGCTACCAGGCTTTGAAGAGCTTCCCCGATGGCAGTGTTGCGTACCTGTCCATGGGCAAGACGAGCACGTCGGTGCAAGTTGTGCGCTTCTTCGGATGCTAGGGGATGAAGTATCGTAGTGTTTAGATGTGTGCTTGCGTCTGCAAGCTTTCGGCCACCAACGGCAACAATTTGCGTAGACCAGCGGATCAAGTCAATGTCGATACAAGATTCAAACCGCGTGATGTTGGAATAAAGGATGGTTTCCGCGTGAATCGGATACCATAAAAGATATTATCTGCGCGTGATCTCACCGGAAATTGCGCGATAGGCAAAGACCTTGCTTTTTCGATGGATTTTCGATCTTGATTCCTCCACAAGATAAAGCAGCTATGTAGTTATCATTTGACTGTGCGGGTAATTGATCTAGTCTTCTTGGCTGGAGCCCAACGCTTTGTAGACTATCTAATTGATGGCACAATTAGTCATTGTAGTTCTTCCAATCGCGATGGGCGGAGCGCATACCTGGCCGCTGCGCAGAACGTGCCAAGGTGCATACTCAACTCGCATTCCTAATGTCGCTGCATTTCCGAGCAAAGCGCAAGTTTGTACCCGAACAGGGTCAGCAGGTTCAAAAAGACCTTGCTTCACGAAGACGTTGACAAACGGTGCCAAAGCAGGCTCTTTATTCGCTACAGGATGCTCACTCGAAAAATGGATTGCAAAAATCGTTTACACATTTATGATCGAGGATAGCTAATCTAAACTATCCTCGCCAATTGAAACAACAGCTACGTATAGACACTTCTATCCGTTCTTT
>JAHWLF010000082.1:0-23171 GCA_024679295.1 Phytophthora parvispora
TGGATAAACTTTGACATTATGAATGAAATTTCTGTTTAGGTACGATCCACACCGTAAGCCGAGATGGGATGGCAAGGTGGGGCTCTGGTCTTTCACGGAGAAGTATAAGGCACAGCGTAAGAGCAAGAATAGAGCCAAGGGGAAAATTTGTACACGCAATCTTGATACCGTCGATCGAAATGTCTACAAGGCCTATCTGATCACCAAGGTGTTCCCAGCTATCAAGTCGAAGTGGCCAAGGAAGGACCGTCGCCAGTTCATCTTCGCGCAACAAGATAATGCGAAGCCGCACGTGTCGCCAACCGATCCGGACGTTAACGCAGCGGGCACAGAAGGAGGATGGAACATCAGGTTGTTATGCCAAGCAGCCAACTCACCCGAGCTCAATTGCCTTGACTTGGGAGTTTTTGCTTCAATGCAGAGCATTCAACATCGTCTACCAAGGAAGGGCATCGATGCGCTTGTAGCGTCGGTTGAAGACGCATTTCGGGAGCACAAACCCGACACTGTGGACAACATCTTTCTTACGCTACAGGCTTGCATGCGGGCAATCTTGGAGGAGGCTGGCGGCAATCTCTACAAGCTTCCACACTTGGGGAAGGCCAAACTCCGGCGTGCGAATGAGCTACCAGTAAGTCTATCGTGTAGTAGAGAGATGTATGACGCCGCGCTTGCGTTACTCCAATCTTCAAACCGTGGTAGTGCACTGTTCTTTAAATGAAAAATAGCCTTCTTTGAACTCAAAGTACACTTTATAAATGAATATTTGTCGTGTATAAGATTCGGCCGTCACAGAAAAACTGCCGACCTATCATAATGACTTCCGGTGATCATTTCCAACCGGAGGAAGTACGCTGTTCAAGACAAGACGAAGCACTCGCTTATCAAATCTCCATGAATTGGTCGGTTACCACGCTGTGTTCGCACTTGTTACGGCCCGGAGCGGGGGTACCAATCTCATCCAGCCCAAAATCGGCACAGCCTTGGCACGGCGTTTCGTTTCAGATGGCATCGTCAAATAAGAACCCTCGCACAAGGCTAGTTGTAATCAAGCACGTTCAACCAGGCTAGGGAACGGTCTGACGAAACGACAGAGGGTTCAGCGATCCCACAGGACTCCTTATATATAGTTGTTCCAAAGCCTACATACAGCCCTTCTGTTTTCTCTCAAAGCCATCATAGTGCGCATTACAAGGTCGTATTCATGATTGTCACCACAGTAATGTTCAGCAATGTAAGGCCGTACACATTATTCCTGTTCCTACTGTCTAGGATCTGAACGCCAACGAAAAATGTTGAGCAATGTACGAAACCAAAGCAGGTGGCACATTTTCGATGTATCTGGACGCACCTTGGTCTTGTAGAAAACCTTTGCGCCTCCGGTTTCTAGGTAAAATACAATTGCGGTACATATGAAATGTATGAAATGCACGTACTCAGGTATGAAGCGAAGCTGGGCCTTAGTTCAATTAGCCTGTCAAACGGGTCGCGTGCCTGTAGCACCGTTAATCCGTCACATTGAAATCGACGTCTTTTATTCGTCTCCCAACACCTCCAAATGCCAGAGGGTAGCACGAGACGGTAGCAAGTGTTCAATTTCACCGTCGTCGATCGAGAAACTCACGTAGTTCCACGTACCGATCCAATATGGCACGATTGTCGCGTTTCCAAGCGCAGGACCGAAGCTGGTCGTGCCTTTGTCTGAGTACATCGCCCGGACAACGGTGATGATATGATCACCCGTGAAAGCTATCGTAGTACTCGGGTTCATATGAATATATGTTGATGTATAATTTTGTGAGTCATACGTTAGGAGTGTCATTTCTGAATTTGTATCATTCTAAATAGTGGGGTTGTGTTGTTGGTGAGCCCAAGTTGATATTAAGATCGAGTACTTAAACCAATTGTCACACGTAAAACACAGACCGGCTTTGCATGTGATTGTCGGATGTCCGAAGTTGGCGCAAAACTCAAATCTTCTTGCAAGTGCTAGTGTGGTTTCATCAGCCAAGAGATTGTCGAACAAACAATTTGTTGTAGCAACCACCTTTCTAGCTAGGCCACACCATTTGACGCGGAGCTTCGACCAACAAAGACCCCACATATCTATCTCTATAAGTATTCTCCGATTGTGAACTGGGTCATCCTAGCACGGCACTTTCCCGCGCCTCTTTCTTCTTGTCGTTTGCTTCGTTGTTGTGAACCGCTTGTACCGCCCCTCTAACAACTCCTGCGCACCCTCAAAAGTAGCACCACGAAGTGAAAGCGACCTCGACTAGTGTTGCAGACTATCCTGGTCGGGGCAATTATCGGGTCAATGGCTGGGAAGTCTACCATTACCGTGACAGATATCGAAGACTATTAATTGAGAACACTTTACATAATTTGGATAACGCGTGTTCATTTGGTCTCTGCAAACCGCGGCACCGACAGTAGAGTACGTCAAAAGTGCTGAACGGCTCTAATCGCGACCTCCTCGGCGGTGTTGTTGCATAGTTGTATTAATGCCGACGGAGAAACCTCAAAGCATGGCCATTCTACCTGCGATCGCTCGGCATCTATAGTGTAGACGTCCCGCATATCCTGGATGTACATAAGAAACATGAACATCTCAAGCGTTCCGAGTTGATCAGCTTGGCAGAAAAAATCTCACACTCGTTAGAGGTAATTCGATGTTTGTTTCATATTGGGCACGCGGTCGTATTTAGTGTAGGGAGGAAATATCGAAACGATATGTTTGCGCTCCACCGACCAGCGCATGGTTCCTTTAAATGCCATTGCGGTAATATACACCAAAGGTTAAAATGATTAAAACGAACTTCACACTTGTAAAACAATCATTATCTCTAGCTTAGAGCGCCGTCTAGTACCGCAGTGAGTTATGCTTCAGGTAGCGCTATTTGACCTCTCTGAGAGCAACCTTGGCTCCAGTCCCCATGATCAAGAGGCACTCGGACGCGACATATTGAAATATTGGTAGGTCATTCCTGTCGTCTTCGGAACAATACATACTAAAGAACGGGTTGTCATCCTTATCTCTTGACAAGATCCTCATCGGGTGTCCACACCTAGATCACGTCCGGGTCTTTCACCGGCCCAGAGTCGTTCGAAGGGCCTTGTGCTCTGCAGCCACTTCAGACGTAAGCCCCGCATAGGTTTGGCTTCTCGATGACTTGCCCATCCGCCTGTTCAGATGAGGTATGAACATAATTATGGTGGCTGCTTCAGGTGATATGATTTTTGGATTCCCGGAACCAGTGGAACGTGATAGCGCGATACAGAGTTTAACGAGATTTGAAGTTTTACAAATATTTTCGAGTTATACTTTCTACAGAGTTGTAGATATCTCGCACAATACGGCCCTGACGGATATTCGCTTTGGGGGATCAGGAGCACCACATATACTCGTCCAGATAGAAGTCAAGCTTCTTCTTGGTCATACCTCACATGCTCTTGAAGTGCCTTTTAATCCTAGTCCCCTACAGCCCCTCGATGGTATTTGTGTGTGTACTAGTGATGGGGTCGACAAAATTAAGGCTGCGGTTAACCCGAAAATGGATATAGTGCATGCTCAGAATTAGGCGGTTGTTTTCAAGCGTATGTTGCTTGTTTCCGCGTTCGAAGGCGTACGGTGAACATGTCGGACATTATCGTAGTTCTAGGGTAGGAATCATACAAACTGACTCAGTGTTGTATAACTATGTGAAAGACAAGACAACAACTTACCGAGGCTTGTTAAAACCTTTTAATAATGAGGAGCAGCGTTTTCTTAGTCGCTTGTCGTACGCGATGCGGGCTAAACCAGCCACTTGTCGTGCGTTCAACACCACCAAATACCCTGAACTCTTGGTAGTGACGACCACGATTGTATTTACGCTTCTTAGCCAGGCTGGTCACATCAATCTCCACTATATTCCCTTCGGTAGAGCAACAACAGGCCACATAAAGGCAACATAGAAAAACTTAATCCAACTGTACCTTGGGCTCGGCCTTGAGCAACTCCTTCGAGCATGCAGAGCGGTAGTATGCATAGCAGTCCCACACGGTACCCTCAGACACGTCCACCATCTCGGAGGCTGGAACCTGAGACAGCAGCATGCAGCACGCTAACAGGAGCCGCGCCACGCGATGCAGTTTTAGCTTCGACTCGCTCACAAACGAGCTGGTGTGCAGTCGCGTGATACCTCTTTCCCCTTGACATGCCCTGCACGGCGTGAGCACCGCCAGCGCTTACGCGTGAAAGATGACTTCATGTTGGCCCAGTGGACAGAGCTTGGCCATGTCAATGAAACCCGCCGCGATACACCAGAGGGGTAGGACGTTTCATCGCACGTCACTTCCATGATATGAGGAAGGTTGAAGAGATCCTCATCCTCGATGTGATATTGGCAGGGGGTGCTCATGTTTGTTGGGCTGCGGCAGCTCCGGTCTTGAAGATAAGTTGAATTCTGTGTGTTTCAGTGCACAAAACTAGCACACACGGGACGAACGCGACGTCAGCCTACCGAGAATGCTTGTCCGCTTTGCGTATCTTGGATGCCTGTTAAAAAATCAAACGTTCTGAAGGCGCGGGGTTGTCAGAGAGGGGGGGGGGCGCCTTCTGACAGGCGGAAGTCAGCACATGCGCACGTTCTGCGATACTGAATGGATCTTAGCGCTGTTGCTGGACGATACCCCAGTTGAGGGTAACGTTGTTGACGATGGCTCCTGTGACCGAAGTTGTGGCTTCAGCTTCAGGTAACCCTGGATTACACCGTCGAAAATCGTCGAACACCGGAAAGCATCAGCGTGCAGCGCTGTAACACCTTTTCACCCCTATGAAGTCGGCGAGGACCTTCAGAAGAGCTTGCATCTTTTCGGACTTGGCTCGAAGTCGGAGCGGTTGGGTTCCAAACCCTACAAGGGTGCCATAGACCCCCGAAATAAGATTAGGCTCAAGCTTAGTTTAGCGCTGGGCCAATGCATAAGTACTTTACCAACTTGTGTCGTTGCGCAGAGACGGCAATTGCGCTGCACGACGAAGAATAGCACGACCCTTGATAGTTCTTAGCTTTGCTATAAGCGCGTGGATGTTGGTCAAGAGACTCTCGTTGTTAGTCAGATAGTCGAAGCCAGCAGGGCTAAACCTGTGTGATGCACCTACCCCCATTGGAATAGCGCCTTCGCGGCTTCCGATGCACTAGTTTATGCTGCAATTGCCAGCCACCATGAAGTGTACCGCTTCCCAAGGTTTGTTGTAGCCCGACAGCGTATCCGTGATGGGTCAAAGAAGCCTTGCAGTCTGCGAGCCTCCTCCACGTCAAAGGGATCAAAACACCACCACTACAAAAGGACGAATCTAGCCGTCCGTGCCGCTATGGTAGTCGAAGCCGTTCCGTGGGACATCTCCGGGTAGTTTAGCATAGCATAAACAGCGATGCAGTGGCGGTCATTGAAGGTGCTGCCATCGGGCACAAGGCCGAATATGAGCAGGAGCTCCTCATCAATCCTAGCCTCTGCTGACCCGCGCATATATCTTAAACATCTTCTCACTAGTCGCGGACAGCGATGCATTTATTCGGGTCTAGACGAAGCTTAGGATCAGACGGTCCAGCACATGCCACTCGGTTCATCGAAAAACGATACACGTCTCGTCATCAATGACGCATGGGGGGAGCGTGTTGCGGTCCCTAGTGGCTTGGGATGCATCTTCAAAAACGGGTGGTTGGTGCGAAGATGAGTGATCAGGTTGAAGTCATTAGTACTCCGGCGTGTCTTCGAGCACGTCGAGCATATAAACTCCCCTTAGATGTCTTGGTAAACATAAAGGTGCACTCAAGTGTGTTCCAAAGGGTTGGGGTGTTGAACGACATCGGGGAAAGATGACTTCTGCCCGTAGGAGTGGGTAGAACTCTGCAAATAAAAATTCTGGCAAAGATTGCAGTGTATATTGCCAGCGCCCGCAAAGTTACGTTCTACTTGAGTAGTATACGGAGCCAAATTTTAGATGAAAGCCGCACAATTGTCTGGACTACGAGGCACGGTGGCTGTGATTAGTCGATTTATAAGATTTTTAGGTGCATTACTTTCGCACAATATACTATTGAATATTATTGAATGAATGAGGCGAGGCCGATGAAACCTTTATCGTCCAGGTTGTTGTGTACAGCATAGCCCAATAGGAATGAGGCTAGTGTATGAGCGACCCACCGTTCAGGGCTCAAAAGAATAAGTGACGGCTAGTTGTAGTGTTTATATACTCTGTATGTGTTGGTTTTATCAAGCTAAGAGGGCATTTGGGTAAAGTGTCCTGTGCGTTCCACGTCCCAGAATTGACTGAAATCCTGGACCCTGAATTCGTTATATTCTGGGTTCGGATAATCTGATATTCTGAGTTTGCGTTTTGTGTGTAGATGCGTTCCGGATTCGACGTGCTCCTCGGCGCTTCTTAATGACGCCGTTTCTGACCGGTGGAGTGCCGTTCCGTCGAAGACAAATCAGCCGACAGGGAATACACAAGGTACCCACGCCAACCAAGGGGAGTGTTTTTCCGGGTTTAGGCTTTGCGGCTGCGAACCTCTGGGTCTACATCATGGGAACGAGTCTGAAATTTAGGGGCCTTGCTCCCCTCGCAACAACCCGCGCATCATCCCCAATACAGGAGAAACATGCAATCACTATCATAAATCTTCTCTTCACACAAGCAGTCAATACATTATCCCTGGGGCGACTATCTAGAACCGCAGAAAACACTCCGGAAAATATGAAATGGGCTACCACGAGCAAAGCAAGTGGTCCAACAAGGAAATGGAATAGTGGATCACTCCAGGATGCTCAAGGCCATTGATGCCCCCCACCTAAGTCCACCCAGACGGCTGTCCCTCGTGGTTGGTGTGTTCTTAGCGTTCAGCGACCGTTGTGTCGGGTCCTCCGGATTTCCGTTGGCAGGCTTGACCTAAGTCCCATCCACCAGGGAAATCTGAACTCTGGTTGTCTTTTATCAGCTACACTCTCTGTTACTTCTCTTTCTCTTGTGCATTCTTCTTTGGGCAGATATCTTGTGTTCACTATGGTTCGGTGTCAAATATCTTGGCTTGAGAATACCTTGAACTTGCGATCGGCTTGTGATTCCATCGTCGCCCAACGTCGAAAATGCCAAATGCGGGCCCTTGGACTTGGTTCTGTATGGCGTAGCTATCCCTCTCGACTCCTCGAAAGTATCCAGTCAGCGGTTCTGCAACCGTTCTTCAAGGTCATGCATCACTTTGATTGCAGACCGGCTTCTGACTGAATCGAAACCCAGAGACTCACATGGCACTGAGTCATCCCCTGAATTTCAGTGGAATCTTGGGAATCTTTGGGTGTTGGCTTGGGAAACACTTGTTTTCAGTATAGGGAGTCTGGATTCACCCGCGCAACCCGCAAAGTGCCTAGATTTGTTGAGATACACGCAAGTCTATGATGCATACAACTTGGCACCTAGAGTGCCACACGAAAACCCAGGGCTCACCCGCCCAAGTGCGAGTGACCCGTCTGGCTACGCTCACGGCGGTAGTGGCGTGGTTTTCGGGGTAGTTGATCCATCTTAGCACTCTGACCTACAACACGATGAGGTGTGCTCTGAGATGTATTCTCCAGAGACACTTTCCGCCTGACTTTATGCACTCATCGTAAGAGAACGTCCGGGGCTGGACTGAGTGTTCTTCTGAAACCTTGGGTGTGCAAGCCCAGAATTCACACTTCCAGCCAGTTAGGCGCATCTGCGGTCAGGCGCTGGATTCACCTCTTGGAATCACGTCTCTCCGATCAGAATCACTCCAGTCACACGGGTACAGCCGCGCGCATCCAACTTATCCCCCAATCACTTCCCAATTCAAACTCCAAGTCAAAAGGGTGGTGGCACATCATCGCAGCAAACCACTCCACCTGTGCCTCAGAGCTGATTTCAGCTATATCAGCCTCTGTTGGTGTTAGCCATGCGTAATGGGACGAATCGTCGTTCGCAGCTACGTGAAACGCCACGCACAGAGACACGTCTTGGTGGCAATGTTAATCGGCAAGTCCGTGTGTGGCTGTCGATCCGCATAGTGTTAACGCCGACTTGAGCTAATACTTTGATCGGTTCATGTAGCATATTCGTATCAAACATATACGTACGTAGATGTTGCGTATAGCATACATGGAGCCTATCGGTCTCGGTATCAAGCAGTAGGGCTTCCCCAGTCATGCGCGGCGCCACATAGTTCCGGAGGAAGTTATTGCACCGGAGCTTTCATACGAACAAGTAAATCTTTCAAGGTCCTTGCGAACGAACGGAGCCCAATAGAGGATTGACGGCAGCAAACAACAAGTTGCTGGATAAGCTCTCCCATTTCCAGCAGCCGATGGGTGGGCTGCCCCGTTCAAAACTCATTTAAATGAGAAATCGGGTTTTGGTACAGTGTTTACTGTAATTATCTTGACTAAGGCTTTTTCTGGGGGTGAATTCTGTATTTAGGCTCTCACAGTAAATAGCTTAACTTAGACTGTTTGCAAACTCAGACTATTTCAGCATAGATTAACTATCGTGAACACAGTAGTAGCAAACCCGACATGAGCCAGTAGGCATTGTTACCCACAGAACGGTTTGTTCACCCGGACACACTTGCTGCACCTGTGGAAGTCCTTCAACAAGGCGTCCCCTTGCGAACGCTTTTGAGCTGTAGCTCACTATATAGCTAAATCGCCCGGATTTCTATTGTAGTTTATTTCGTAAATGTCACGGAGAACACTGTGTCCAACTCCCTTTGCCATACACTATGTACGGTCTACCACCTTTGCGATAAGATTAAAAATACAGCTAGGGGGCAATTTTAGGACAAACAGCGTTTGGGTTGAATTAATCCAGGGAGACTTGGTAGTGTAACCTTCGGTGAAGATGTCTTGTGATTTGCACTGTCACGTGGTTATCGTGCGAAACCCAGCTTTAATTGCCTTGAGTTGTAGACAGTACAATCGAGAATAAATTGAGGGGTCAATTTAGAACTAGGAAAACAGTATAATTCCAGCGAATGTCAAGTGCAACATAGAGCACATTACGAACTCTACTCACCCTTAGTTGAACTACAAGGTGAATTCGTGAGTGAAGACTTGTAAAAGCATGGGCTCGCACTGAAACACAAAGGATAACCGTAAAACAAAAGTTATGGGAGTAACCCCATGACATGCGCAGGTCGATTAGACGAATAGTGCTAGTTTCTTGGTAGGATTTGAACCGTGACCAGCGCTGAACTGCCGTCAACACTCTTTTCGACAGCGACTTCACATGCTGGATCCTTTTAGACCTTGGGATATTTGCTGTAGGCCCACAACAAAGCGTTGGGTCTTGGTGCGATGTGCTGGTTTAAGCGATAAAATTTGTAGTAGGAACACAGGCAGTGATATATCGTGTTTACATCTTAGGGTAGAGCCGAAGCGAAAATGTTAAGGTCAGTAGGAGGGTCTGTAAAACAATTGATGGCGTTATGTGATACAAATGGTGTATTCACATATACGTACTTACTAGTGATCTATTGGTCTATGCAATAGCCAATGTAGTCTTGCTTCGGTGTCAGGACGTAGTGAACCTCGCTGATCCTGTCTCACTCGTTCTAAAGGATGACTTTGGGCAAGGCCGGGGATACTAATTTAGGGGCAATTTTACTTGGGGATGCTTTTTCCGACGAGCCTGCACGCGAGTACATTACTGACCTACTGCAAATGCAATGCGAGCTTGTGTAGAATAACGGCCCCGTCTCTGACTCGCGTCTGCCCAAATCATGTTTCCTAAGGCCGGTGCTGTCTACCCGGTCATCGCTGACGAAGTCACAGAGAGGATATGATGCGACCCTGGCTACTAATATACAGTTCACGACGCACGCAGACGACTGGAATATACTGAACTTCAGTGTGCGTAGCGCAATTTTGTTAGCGGTGAAGAAACCACCAGTCGTGACGTTTCGACCCAACCTCAGGTAAATGTAGTGCAGCACCATCGCAACAATGGAAAGGCCCCCCCCCGCTGTTCATTGCGCCAGTGGGTCGGTAAGTATAGCGGCAATAGAAGCATTAGAAGCTTCACTTCAAGATCGTCGTGGGGCCGGAAATGATGGCCAACAAGAAAAATAATTCGAAGTGCCTGTTGCGAGACGGGTCACTAGCGTGGGGAATAGTTTCTGGGCTGGCGAGATTCGCCTACGATCGCGCGACGCCTTACCCCGCTGCAGACCACTGCTTGGTGGCACCGCTGGTACCTCCCAACTGGGTGGCCATTGCGCGCCAGATAGAGAATTCCTGTTCCTTGAGCAAATATAATTGGTGAAATCCTTTAGTTGGATGCAGGCACCGACCTGCAAGCGATAGGATAGGGTGGAATAACCTGTGAGTTTGTCAAAACATGTTGATACTACGCTCTGGTTGGTCATTGCGCATTTCTCGCACTTGGTTGGCTAGCTATGTTGTTTGAAGGTGCTGCTGAGGTATCGCTGTGGAAGCCCCAGAGTTGTGTTGTTCAAATCACTCGTTAATTGTGCGATTAAAATGTTTTCGCGCTATTCACAATGTATTGTGATTTTATGGTGCTGTCGATAAATATCCTTTACACCTACACATGGAAGTTCCACCATTAGAGATACTCACGATTGGAAAGATAGAGTGAGTTTGCTACCTCAGATTTCTCATTTGACGGCTTTCTCCAAGCCAAAGCAAACCTTCACGTAGTTCAGCAACCAATACGATCATACTTAGGATACACGCAGCCGCTTTTGATGTAGAAATACCCGCGCACCGTTGCAACGTACACCACATGAGTAGTAGCCACGTGTTCTCGAGCCCCATGCGGGGGTAGAATCAGTGTGAATCCAACCGGTGAGTGCTATAACAGCACTTGAAAATAAGTGCTCTTGTATCGACACCTGTGTGTATCCTACCAACTAAGCACCCAGATGACGTATTAATACAATATAATTCGTGTGCAAAACGGAATCGAAAAAGCTCTTGTAATTTAAGAGGAATCACAATAACCGGTTTTAGGTTTGGTCAAAAGTATAGCAGCAGTTGGAAGGTCATATTTCGCATCATCCTAGTAGTCTGTGTTAGCCCCTTTCTGCAACCAAGTCGTATCCAACCTTTCTGGTACGCCTCGAACCAACATCTTCAATTACGCAGGATCGATCAGAGAGCATTAGCCCTTGAGTTGGACAAATGAAATGGCATGCTTCTGTACGATGAAGTAAGCGGAGCAAAATTTATGAAATTTAAGCAAATGTATCAAAACAAAGGTCTACTCGTCTGCCCTAGCGGCAGGAGCATCTGCCTCATCCACCGATGCTGTGTGGACACGTTCATTGGCGCCGCGGGTCCAACTAGGATAAACTTCGCCATAACTAACCCCATCACAATAACCTCTGTAGGGATCGCGTTCCATTCGGCTGCCACAATGCGGGAGAAGAGGGCATGGTTTTGTGAGGAGTTCGGGGAAACTCGTTCTGCATGTGGTATTATAGATAAAAAAATACCTTGCGAACAGTAAATTATTAGCTATAATACAACGTAAAGCAAGCCATTGAGAAAATGACTTACATTACGTGCTCTTCGAAGGTACTCATAGACATCCCTTCATTGGTAGATACCGATAATGTCTGGTGGTACACACGCCACCTCTGTGCATCACTCTTATTGGAGGATGTACGGGAGCCACTATAAGCGTCTTGAAACTATCCAATAGCTGCAATCTGCACAGCGTTACCGACGGCTTCCAGATCTGCATTATTTGGTTTAGAAATGAATTAAACAGAAGTATACCGCAGCAAATATGTATGTAGCCTAGCGACCCCTACCATCATGACCCGCTAGTCGAAAATGCCTTCCGATACACAGCATGTTCAGCCCTATCTGTGCACAGCAGAGCGTCCCACACCTCTATCGTTACATGCGAACCAGGCATGCCAGCATACATAACGAGTGGCGTAAGCTTGCGGCCAGTCGCCGGATCAGCAAAACAAAACACCGAGGCACGGAATTCATTCACAGCGTTCTGTAAGACAAAAAGAAAAAATAATCAGAACAAAGTAAATTACACATTCAAACCAACAAATAAATTAGTCTTTCAGAACATCATCTGGGGCCTTACGAACGTGATTATCGCGCGTCCATCATGCCCTCACTGTTGCGGTATCCTGACCTCGAGATCCACCGGATGGATGTAAAATCGCAATTCCTTCTTGCGTTTATTTGAGCAGAAGATCAACAACCGGAAGGGTTTATGATTCCAGCCACATAGCACCTCGTGTGTCAAACCCTGAAGAGTATGTACGAGCTGAACCAAAGTCCTCGTATCTGGTTCAAAACATTGTCCGCCTCTTAGGGGGGCTTCAGTTTCACTAATTCATAAGGGCGGCTGTTTTTTTTTTAACCCACGGTCAACGGTATAGATTGCTATAGCGCCTTCAATGTGAGCTACGTTTCGATTATTGCCACTACGTTAGCTTTCGTGGACGAACTGAAATCAGCCCTGAACAAGCGTTTTTCTGTGGAAGCGAAGTGAATACTCATCTTGTTCATTCATCGTGCGTGTAAGAACCAAACCATATTTACCTGACAACATAAGTACGCTACGAACCGATTCAGGGATTACGTTTTGTGGTACCATTCCAGTAGAACGGGGCACTAAAGTCTCTATTAGCAACCAGGCTAGCAGTAAATGAGAAATAGATGCTATGAAAGCTTTTCCGTATCACGAAGCCGAACAACAGAGACGGAGTACATTGCCCCATGACACTGTATGCAAGAGATGATATCAATTAATCTGTCCAAAACCGTCGCTTTGCTACAACGCGGGGAATTGTTATTCTTTAGGAGAATCAAGCTGTATAACAATCTGTTCAACCCCGAAGTCATAAAATGTTAAAGCACGTACAGGTGAATTACTGTTTTGTACAAGGGAAGGTTGAACGACATGAATTCACAGCCACTTGTTGCGTTAGGAAAAGGGTGGTAGAGGATATCTTCACTAAAACCTTGGCAAGCATCAGTTGCAGATAAGCACGAGTCAAGTTCAGGTTACAACCACTAAAGCTTCAGTCAGTATAATTAAACACTGATAATCAATTTGCATTAAGCGCGCCTATCTATTGCGCTCCTTTAGTTTTTTTTAATGGGCGTTAATCTTTTGTGTGTACAAGGTTTTCCCTGGTTAAAGTTCCCTGGTGCAGTACCGAAGTACTTGGCAAACAATTTCATACACTACAGTCTGTGCCCAAAAACATTTTGGCTGGGAAAGCATTACGGAAACCCGCGGAAATTTAGTACGATATGCAGTTTCCCAAAGTGATATGATCTGCACAAGCTACCTTGTGCGCTTCACTATACACACTATACAAAGTCGCATCGCCTTTTGACGACTAAATCTCATTCACTTCTTGTCTCTCCCACCACTGCTCCTATTCTAGCCTCCCTATTCGCAGATATTCACCCCCAATATCTGTATGCTTCGCTGTGGTAGCCCAAAATTGGTCTATTTGGGATGCTTTGTTCAGCGCGCCACCAAGTTGCCCTGTAGTAGTTGATCAGGAGCCAAAATATTTCAACAATATAATCCTTCTCACGAGCTTTCTATCAGTGATACAGATTGTGACGAATTGAAATGACGGACGAAAAGAAATTACAGTAATTTGCCTCAATAGCGCAATGGGTACATGAATACAATCTGCCAAGTAAATGAAACGGTAGAAGTTTTATTAATCGGTCTATGATAAAATAAACCCTATGTCACTTTTTTTTTATTAAACTAGAATGCAACCAGTAGTGCTCAATCGTCTCCTCTGAAAGTTCCTCCCATGCTACTAAACACCACTTCATGCCTTGGAGCATTTCAACTTTGCATGGGTTTTTCACACCCTCATCGATCTTGTCCAATGCATGGTTCATTTTAGCACTAAGAACAGCACGTTTGAGGCAGTAAATGACCCCTTGGTCGAGCGGTTGCAGCTTCGAGGTCGTATTTGCAGGCGGTTTCTCGACTCGGACATTCGTCAGCGGGACACCATCGTCTCCATGAGAGGAGGCGTTGTCAAGTAGAAGTAGAACCTGTCTATCTTGTGCCCGCATCATCTTGTCGAGATCCTTCAGCCACGCCTGGAATGTCTCTTTGCCCATCCATGCTTTAGCTGTCGACTTGTACTGAATGTCGCTTGGCTTGCGCTCGATCCAGCGGGGCCGCTTAGATTTACCAATGAAGAGTAGAGGCAACTTGTGGCTGCCGGTAGCGTTAGTGCATACGGCAAGCGTGAATGCGCGACTTGCTCTGCTTAAGCGCTGGTGCTGCGCGGATGCACATTGAGCCTTGAGGCACGTTGCCGTAGAAGAATCCTGTTTCGTCCATGTTGTAGACATTCGAGTGGGGGTAGTTAGCAATGATGCTGCGCAGCCGCTCGACTTCAGGAGCTGCGGCATCTAAATCGATAGCGCCCGACTCGCCATGAGCCCTCTTCCAACGAATACCGTAGCGCGCTTGAACATGGCGCAGCCACGACCAGGTGAAGCTCAGTAGTGATGACGGTGGGATGCGTAGCAGTATGGCCATCTTGCGGGAAGCTCGGTAGTGATGACGGCGGGATGCGTAGCAGCATGGCCATCTTGCGGGCCCTCGCCATGATCATCTCGCCAGTGAGCGACACCATGATGTCCTCACACATGAGCACATACTCAACGACGCAATGGTCAAGCTCGACCTGAAACCGTGGGCGTAGTTTCTTGCGAACCAAGCCGTCCGCTGAAAGCCTACGCAGCAAGGTCTCAGACTTCAGGACGCGAGCAATTACATGCGGGGTGGGCTTCTTGTTGAGAGAGAAAGCTTAGTTTTGGTCACAGCGGTGAGCTCAGTGTTGGTAATAGCGGGCATCTGGCGGTGGAGATCACAAATCTGCAGCTCGTGCTGCTTCGTAAGGCGCTGGCGCTGCTGGGTAGGATTGGGGGCGGACGGCATGACAGGCGGGGTGTCAGTGGACTTCGTCGGTCTTGGTGAATTGCAGAATGCAAAAGACAAGGGTGATCTACGCGCGCAATGGATGCGTGGTGTTGTCGTCTTGACATTTTCGCCCATGTCCTCGGTTTGAGCGCTGTGATTGGTGATTCTAGTCTTGTCGTAACAGGATTGGCGGAATCCTCGTAGTTCGTGAGAGTACAGGATTCCAAATAAAATCTGACAGGTTATTAGTTGCGATGACTGCGCTGTTGAGGCAAATTACTGTACATGTATCGTCTTTCCTGTGCAAACCGCCCCTTCTACATTGATTTCACTTGCTGTTTGTAGGGGTTGACGATAAAGGATTATCAAATTCCGAATGGCCAAAACCGTTTGTTCTTTTCCCTTTCGGGGACACTAGGGTCAAATTTTGAGTCATAGTGCGGGAGTGTCCAGCGCGTACCTTTACTTACAGTTCTTCGTAACCTAGTGGTTTTTCTGGACTGGTTGTTGTATCGGAAAGGTCAAATTATTTTCCTGTAACCTATCTGAGGCCTGAGCATAGAGGCAGTCTCGTTCTGACGAGGTCCTTGCTGATACTTTCTATAGTGAATCATCCTTCCTAAAAGCTAGCAGTTCTCTACGTCTATTTGGCTCTTAGTTTCGGGAGGTCCTAACCCGATGGGCCATGAGGGACGTACATCTTGGGTGCTATGCACCTCCCATTCCGGGAAACTATTAGTATTAGATGTAATTTTGTAAAATTAAAGTTTTTATATTAATAGAATAAAACACACTTCAATTTCTGGTTGGTGAAATTGAAACTGCTAAGTATAAATCGTATCTAGACACTTTGATCGTACACATTTGCTGTCACGTACGAGTTTGCGGCAACATTCGATCCGTTGCAATGAATGTAATCTAATACGAAAGAGCGAATACATTTGTTTTGCGTTTTATAACGCTACAGACATCCTGTACTAGATGATACCTTACGCACACGATATATTGTTATACATGTTACGAAGTCAATCCACCAACTTGGTAGTTAGGCAAAAGTATGAAGAAAATCTGATATTTGTCAAATGTTATATCCGATACACAATTCGACCAACCTGATAGCGTCTAGCAAGCTACAGCAAAGCTTGGAAGCAAAGTTTGCGTGGTTCTTTCTTCTTTCTCACGACCTATTTGCTCCCGCATCCGCATCTGCAGCTTGCGGGGGTCCAATAGCAGGTTTTCGTCCAGGTCGAGATGCCCAGACAGCATCTATATAACATTCCGAACTGCTGTCGCCTGGTCATCCGTGGTTGGGGAGTAATTATTTTCTGTTGTTAATCTACTTGCCCACCTGTTACAATCAAATCGGAGGGAAATCTGTTGTCGGTGTTGGTTTATCTGTTGTGTGGTGTAGGGGATCACAGCAACAGGTTTTCAGTGATGCAAAACTGCAACAGATAACAAGCAGAATGTGATTGGTATATGTGTTGTATTAGTGAAACTAGGAAATGTTATGTTAGCTCTGATTTGCTGTAGCAGGGCAGACTCCTAATGTTTGCGCAGATCATGTGCGCGCATCAGGGCGGGCACTAGATCATCTACTTGGTAGTACTGCACATCTCAATGAACAAATGCGACGCTCCACTCAAAACCCCCGTCTTCTTTCGAAAGCCGTACGCCGACAACGGTACCGATGCGATCTTCGCGAACCGTAGTCGCTTTACCTTCGTTTTGGACGTCGAATTGCTGATTATTTTGGTTTCATCAACAACAACTTGGTCTTAGACACAGCATCTTTCGGCAAAGGGCCTGTAACAACGTAGTTATGAGGTGAAAGTTAGTGATTTGAACGCCAATTTCAGTGTCTAACAGTCTGTAAGAAACTCACCCTCGCAGAAATGGCCTTGAGGTCCGTCGCATAGCGTATCTGAGCCTAGAATTAAGAGTCTGGGGAGGTCTGAATTAAGTACGTGAATCGTGGGAGCCTTCTGAAATGCAGTCGTAACCTTCTCTATCACTTTGAAGGGCCCCCTGGTGGTCCAGTGGTCTACGGACCACGAAGCTACGTACTTGGCGTGCGTTCGAGTCCCTGGAGGGACATTCCAAGCCAGATGATAAGAAAAGATAAGCATTCAGAAAACCAATATCTCATTCAAACCAATCAGAATCAAAATCAACGACTTTCAGGAAAGATTGCGAAACTGATTCAGTGAGCGGGTTTCATGTAGCCACTTCAGCTGTGGAAGTGCACACTTCTTGTAGAATGATTTATCAACGTGCTTAGAACGCTACTTTCTAGCCTGCCCCAACAAGTGTTCCCAACAACTCAAAATGATAATTTCTGGTCAGACCAGCTCCAACGCGCAAGCTATTGCGCTACAATGGTCAATACTGCAGCATCTTAAATTGACTTCAGCATCAAGCAAAGTACGCCCGTATTTGATCAGTGCTCCAAACATTTGTTCGTAGGCGAAAGTACACTCTGATAGTACGATGGACATCCCCCCCTCGTCGTCAACGCCGAAGTCGAATTGTTGGCAAATGGAATCTGATTGCTCATCGGCATCCTCACTGGCGCTGTAAACGGACTCGTCGAGTGCAGAAGAGGGATCGGTAGAATTTAAAAGTGAGTGAGCTTGCACGTAAGAATCACGCGTGGACGGCCAACCAATGGGCTTGATGCAAGTACTTGGCTAGCTGTGACGAAAAGTAACAGAGTGGCCTCTCATAAATGTGTTGAATATCTCAAAAATAAAATATTGTCAGAAAAAGCATCAACCAAAAATGTCAACTTTTTCAATAACTTATTTGTCAATGCTGTTTTCGGAGATCCTGCTGAAGATGCCGGTGCTGACCACGGCAGTCGTCGTGTGCCGCGAGAGTCTGGCTGGGTACGACGTGAACTCGCTATCGCACGTTGTGCATCTCTTCGACGAGTATTTGAACACTTTCTCGTCCAACTGGACGGTGCCTCGTGCTTGCAACGCTGGACTCTCACGGCGAGCACTCGACTACCTCTCGAGTCGCGATCCAGAATGGGACGGCGGTCACGACGCTGCTTACGTTGCCGCAAAGAAGGGTTATCTGCATGTGCTGGAATGGCTGAACGAGCGTTACCCTGGTCGCACCTCGTGGGGGAGTCTCCACGCTCGCTGCCTACTGAACACGGCCGCGGAACATCGGCGTCTTTCGGTTTTGCAATGGCTGCACTCGAACCGCAGCGAGAATTGCACCGCCTTCGCCATGAGCATTGCTGCCTCGAATGGAGACCTCGCAATGGTGCAATGGCTGCACAAGAACCGCCGCGAAGGATGCACGAAGCAGGCTATGGACGACGCAGCGGAGAATGGCCATTTGGCGGTGGTGGAGTGGCTCGACGTCAACCGCAGAGAAGGATGCACAGAGGACGCCATGGACAATGCCGCTGGGAATGGGTATCTACAAGTAGTGCGCTTTCTCCATGAAAACCGGCGTGAAGGGTGCACGAGCGCGGCGATGAATCTGGCGGCAGCCCACGGTCACTTAGAAGTGATCAAATGGCTGCTAGAGAATCGCAGGGAAGGTCAACCGGGCACTGCGTTGCGTTTTGCTGCTGAAAATGGTCGCCTTGCTGTAGTGGAGTGGCTGTACGATGAGGTGCGTAAACAGCACAGAAGTGAATCGTGCATCCGCGGCGCAGCCCGTGCAGCAATGGAAGCGGGCCATGCTGACGTGGCAAGGGAGCTCGAGCAGAAGCTGAAGCGACAACGTCTCGAGTAGGCAATATGCGTTAAGAGTTCAGGACTAATATATTCGGGTTAGTGTGACAGAGTACGACAAGTAGCTGGCTGATAGTCCTTTTCAATCAGTGCGGGTGCGAGTAATTGCGCTTCATTACAGAATTCGCAGTCGTTAGTGGAAACATGGCGACGCCATCGCAAGCAGCCCAGGCAAGTCGAGCATTCCCAGTGCTGACTTCAGCGATAATTGTGACTCGAACATTTCTACCTTCCCGCTATGAGGCCGTGCTGTCACGTATTGAGAGACAAGTGGACGAGTACTTAGACACATTCTCTTCTCGTCATAAAGTCCGGCGAGCGTGCAAGGCTGGGCGTCCGAGACGCTTTATCGAGTATATTGCTGCTCGTGACCCGAACTGGGGCAACGGCAGCAGAATTGCCGAGCATGCTGCGATAAACGGGCTTCTCCATGTTATCAAGTGGGTGGGCGAATGCTATCCGGAACGCACTGTTTGGAGCCCGCGATATGAGGGAAGTTTGATGGATACTGCCGCAGAGTTTGGCCACCTGCCAGTGCTGCAGTGGCTCCACGCTTGCCGCAGCGAAGGATGCACCACCGCCGCGATGGATCGTGCCGCTGCTGTCGGTCATCTTGAGATAGTCCAGTGGCTGCACCGATATCGAGGTGAAGGGTGCACCAAGAAGGCTATGGACGATGCTGCCGCTCATGGACATCTTGCAGTGGTAGAATGGCTCCACTCAAACCGAGAAGAGGGGTGCACGAAGACCGCTGTAAGTTCTGCAGCTGAAAATGGCCACCTTGCGGTTGTCCGTTTCCTCCTTGAGCATCGTCGAGAAGCTTGCACTAGTGACGCAATGCGCTACGCTGCTGCAAATGGGCATTTGGAGATTGTGCAGTGGCTTTACGTGAACCGTGGAGATAGCAACGTGGGGGCTGCGCTGAGGTACGCCGCGGAAAATGGTCACGCTGAGGTGGTAGAGTGGCTTTACTGGTACGTTCGAGACCAACGCAGAGGGGGCGAGTGTATTCGCGACGCCGCTCAAATCGCATTGAAAGCCGGGCAAAAGAAAGTGTCGAAGCTACTCGAGCGAAAGCTAAAGCAAGAAGCAAGCCGCGCTAAACCTCACCAACGGGGAAAGAAACGCCATCGCCACCAATAGAACGACCATGAAAACAGAGCACGTCGTGCTCAACGTTGTTGCTGGACAGCTGAAACGTCTGCTAAGTTCCTGGGGAAACGAGCGACACTATCGGTAATCGAGCGAGGGTCTACCAGACTACTGTTGTCATCCCCGGATCCTCTCGCAATGTACCACTGCATGAAGAAGATTAATCATTAATCTCGTTTTGTTCGTAAAAAAAAACTTTGGACGGATCAAAAACTCGCTGAGCGTCGCAGAGTTTACCACGTTGAGATCGCAATTTTGGTTGAAGCGTACATGTATGTACCGCGCAACACAACAAGCGTCTTCACTCTTAACAAGCGTGTGAATGGCCGGCCAGTGATTCTTCACCACTGCTCAGCTCACCACGAGGTACTTTGGCATGCTGTGTTGGGTGTGACGGGCTCGGCGAGGTGCAGCAGCGAGATTCAACCACGATGTCTCAAGTTGTAGATTCAAAGACCGGGTCACTCTAGTCCATGCACGTTGCCAGATGTGTTGATTGGCTTGTGCCCCGCATTTCAAAGCCTCTTCCTTATCTTCGTCGTCGGACGCACACGGTACCCGTAAGCCAGCGGGCTTGAGGGCTTGGCCAGTCGCCACTGCTCAAAGTCCGTTCTCAACGAGAGCAGGACTTCCAACGCCGGACGCTGGAACCCTTCGCTTTGTGCATCTCATCGCCCCGAGAGATCCCCGATGCGCTTCAGTGCCTTCCTGCTCCTCCTTGTGGTCACCCTCGCAGCATGCTGCCATGAGTTCGCCAACGGTGATGACGCTGCCCGCAAAAACGTAGCGTCGGCCTCGAATCGCGTTGTAGACCGGTACGCTCCAGCTCTCAGGAAACTCGAGGGTGCTGCAGCCATTGATGCGGCAGATGAAGAGCGAGAGTTTTCGGGTATCTCCAAGCTCAAGGCGCTCATGGAGAAGGTGCCCTACATGGACAAACTGAAGGCGTTGGTGGGCAAGAATCCCAACATCAACGCGGTGAAGGCTGCCGCGGAGAAGAGCCCCGAGGTGAAGAACCTCAAGGCTGCGGTGGGAAACACCCCTATCAAGCTCACCCAGGCGGATGCGGCCAAGGTCGTGAAGGAGGTCAAGAAGCGCCACCCTGCGGTCTCCGTCGCGCTGTCGGTGCTGAAAATGCTGGCCGTGGTGGGAGTCATCTCGTTCAGTGTAGGCTTTCTCGTTTACATCCACGAGAACTACTTCTAGAGCGGTTAGGAAAATATGGTCGAGAAAACAAGCTGTCATTTGCAAATGCCAGTTGAACATAGTGCAAAGAGCTGAATCATTTACGAGATGTAAGATGGTTTACAGTGACGTATGCAGCAAGTCGAAGAGTTCATCTTGTTCACACCACGTCGAATTTATAATTGCATTGCAACGTGTAAGACAGCAACATGCACAACGGGGCAGCTTCAACCGTTCTCTATTCATTTACTCCCACTCTTCTTCATCTATCGTAAATGAAGCAACCTTTGCTTTAAGTTCCTCCGTTGCGGTCGTGTCGTCTTGGCCATCGCTGTGTTCAGCAACAGCTCGCTGCCCGACTGACGGCTTCTCCTCGCTATCCTCGTTTTGCTCCTGCGAGTCAGCACTGCCCTCTTCCTCGGTTTCGCCTTCATCTTCTTCGTCACTCCAGGCATCTGCAATAACCGGAGCGCGGCGGGGTTCAATGTGCTCCCAGCCGCGGTTGACAGGAACAGGAGGCCTAGCTGGGGCTGGGGCAGCTTGTGGAGGGGGCGTGCTGCTTCGCAACGGCAGAAATTTCAACCGGCTCGATGCTTGAGCTGCTCGCGCCTGCTTGTTGAGATTGGCAATGTGCGCAGAAAGTGTTACGCCCGGCACACGCGCATCATCGCGCTTAAAAAACGACACTCGGCGACGAGGGTCTTCACCGAATGATTCTGACACCACTCCGTAAACTGAGGCCAACTGGTGCATCAACGCTCGCTGCAAAAGAAAATAAACAAGGTTAGGATACCATCACAGAGGCCCTCGATACAATAGGCAGACGTACCTCTTCGCCCGACATCACTCGCAAACTAACACTGTGACACGATGGTTCTTGCACGATACGCTCCAAGCGGCGCTCGACCACCACGAGGTAGCTAGTGTTCGCCTTCCCCCATGCAATGAGATCTTCCGGGTAGCTGGGAGTCTTCATCTCTTCTTCAAACGCAGCAGTGTCTCCGCCAGCCAGACCTGGTCGATAAACCCCAAGTGCTTGAGCTAATCTCTGGTTGCGAACAATCTGACCCCGCGGCGGTGTCGGCATACGCCGAGCTGGAGGTGGGCCCTGCGTCTGAGCACTTGATGGCCGAGCAATAGCTGGCCTTAGTACCGGAGGGGGGGCGGGTCCACTAGACGCCGGGAGCGCTGGGAAGGCTTCCTCTAGCCGAACGGGGGGCGAGGGCGGATGATCGCTGACGCCGTAGTTCCAGTGGTCAGGAACTCCATCTGCATATCCTGCATTTACAGGGCCCGTAATAGGGTTTCCACCGTTGCGAGCGACCTGGAAATTGAACTGCAGTCGGTTGTGCACGCCATGGATGGAGCTCATGTGCGCTTGATACTCAACATCGTTGGGAAACACAACGAAACGCATCGCCAGACTGCACAAGAGCACTTTGTCAGAATTGAACCTATCGCGAAATACATTTCACCTCGCAGCGCATGCACGTACCATCTTGAGTCTTCACACAAATGGTGCTCGCGACGGAAATGCGTCTCCAAACTAGCGCTGAAAATAAAAAGAATACGTTAGCTCTCCGAAATCGCGGATTCCCATCCACAAAAGCCACGTACTAGTTGCGAAAGTACTCGTTCTCCACCTTGCAGATGTGGCACTTGAAGTGGTCGCGCTCCAGGTGCTCGTACAGCTCCTTGTCGCCGTAAAAGCGTTTTCTGCAGAACTGGCACATGGGGTGGAAGTCCTTGCCCGTGTGGGCATGCTTCTGCCCCGCAGGCCCGCCTCGACTCTTTCCGAAGTTGTGTCCCTTGAGCGCGCCCTTTGTGAACACCTCCTGCTCCTGGATGAAGAAGGACTGGTGGGTCAAGCACAGCTCGCAGAACTCGACGCCGTGGTCGTGGCGCAGGTGCTCTTTGAGTTGTCCGAGCGAGTGCTTGACCTCTCTGCAGCGCTTCATGCGGCACTTGAACTCGCGCAGGCTGCGCAGCTCATAGTAGTGCGCGCGGCAGTCCACGAAGATCATGTCGGACGGCTCGTCCAGCACGGACTCGGGCCCGGCCGCGTCGCCCCAGAGCTCGAAGCTCTCGTAGGGGCGCGGCGCGCTGCTCACGACCAC
>JAHWLF010000083.1:0-23050 GCA_024679295.1 Phytophthora parvispora
CGTGTTCCCCGTGTCCAACCTCGTGTTCGAGCTCGAGGAGTTCGTGGAGGTGCTGCCCGAGGTCTGCGCGCTGGTGCGCAGGCTCACGGACGCCCAGCAGGACGGCGGCTGCATCCAGGGGGCCAGGCTGCTGAGTGTTTTGCACCAGAGTACGAGCTCCGGCTTCCCCAGAGTGCGGAAAGCCATGCAGGAATTGCTGTACTCGTGTCATAGGTAAGATACTTTTTTTATTTTGCGTTGGAAAGCGAGTTTTTGACGTGGTTTTGGGTGTGGGGTTTGGTGATGTAGGGTGCTGTTTAAGCAGGTGCTGGCGTGGATGGTGTATGGGGAGATTGTGGACCCGTACAAGGAGTTCTTTGTGAAGAAGCTGGAGGATGTGACGGCGGTGCAGGACGCGGGGGATGCGGTGCTGTGGTACCAGCAATTCGCGATGGACTTGGAGGCCGTGCCGCTGGACTACTTCCCCACGTCCGTGGCTGAGAGCGTGTTCGTGATCGGCAAGGCGGTGCATATCCTGACGAGGGCGAACCAGTTCTCGCCCAGAGAGGTGCAGGATGTTGTCACGGCGATCTCGGCCTTGGCGAGGCGCCCTGTGTTTGACGTCGTGGTAGTTGAACACGAAGTGGAGAAAGTGCGCCGACATGTTGCGGGTCGACTGCATGACGAGGTGGTGGTCAAATCGGACTTTGTTGGATACCTGCACGTGCTGAAGGGCTTCTTCCTGCTGTCGCGCGGGGAAGTTTTCCAGACGTTCATTGAGCGGAGTTTTGACATGATGCTCGTGAGACCGACGTCGAAGTCTGAAGAAGACATTAATCACGGCGTCTGGCGAGAAGTTGTCCGCGAGCTAGTACCGGAAGACGAATCGTGGGCGATGGACTTCGACATGCAGGTTCGTTGGATATTGCACGGGCTTGTTGTGGAAATGATTCTTGATCTAATTTGCGGGCTTCTTATGCATTAGCTCCCTCTGCAAACATTCGCGTTGAAAGGGTTTCCTTCAATGGACGGTTTGCTCCTCACCAATGTGTCACGAGGTTCCAATGGCAAATTTCTTGCAATGGACTCTTCCCCAACCGGACAGCCTCGCACACTAGGCAAGCCTGGGGTAGAGGAAAGCGGGTCCCTGTGGTGGCGGCATGCGCAGATGGATGGAGCGTCCTTTTCATCTGACTTTTCGTTGCAATGGGAACAGAGTGCGTTTTGGCGCGGAAGCCACCGTGCTGCTTTATTGCTTCGGAATGACGGCCCGTTGGGGCCTGCTACGTTAGTGAACGGTTCATTTGAGCTTGACGACCCACGTGCTTTCTACGTAAGTATCGATCTCGCAATCGAGCACCTCCCTGGAAACATGAACGGAATGCGCGTAATGGCCCAAGTTAAACCGTCCTGTGTGGGTGAAAGTGGAGTTCAATCCTCGCCGGTCGCGGAGATCCCGATGACTGACGGGAATAACCCATCGCTCCGCGTTCGTATCCAATACGCTCGCCAAGAAGTCACAATGACGTCGTCAAAGCAGGTCATGTACAAGAAAATGATTGCTGTTGTCGTCAATGACGTGCTGCTATTCGAGACGCAGTTTGATCTCCAGCAAGCTCTTCGCTTGCACGCCGCTACGGGCGAGTATTGGATGGGCCTCGGGTTTTCGTCATTAGTGCGGCTCACAGACTGGAGTTTGGACAAATACTCAGCCAAGACGTGCTGGCGCGAAGGTAGCGGCGCCAATCTGAAGGAGCACAACACCGTGGTAACACCGCGCGAGCTTTGGCATGCACTTAGTTTGCGTTGCAATGTGCGATGGCCGCTGCAGTTGCTGGTGACACCCGACCTATTGCGCTCTTACGGACACCTGTTCCAGTTCTGCTTTCGGCTGAAGCGCGTCGCACACGCTCTCGAGCTGGCCTGGAAGAGTAGCACCCTGCGCTCGAAAGGCACCGCCGGAAAAGGTAGTGCAACGTTCGCCGCTGCCGGTGCGCTGCGCATCCGCATGAGCTTTGTCGTGCGCACGCTCGAGCTGCACTTCCAGGTGTTCGTGATCGAGGGCAAGTTCCAGCAGTGCGTGGAGCAGATCGAGTCCGCCGGCGACTTCGACCGCGCCAAGCGCGTGCACGAAACCTTCGTGGCGAGCGTCGTCAAGAGCTGCTACGTGCACACGAAGACCGTGGCGTCGGCACTCGACGAGTTGCTGGGCTGCTGCTGGCAGTTCGCCGAGTACATTCTGCAGCAGGACGCCGCGGCGGACGGCGACGGCGAGCTCTCCGCAGACCGCATCGCCCTGCTGGACCAGGACTTCCACCGCCGGTTCGAGTTCCTCTACAGCGTGCTGCAGATTTCCGAGGCGCGCGAGCTGCTGTTCCTGCTGGACAGCAACGGTTTCTTCGCGGCAGAGCGCGAGCGCAGGAAGCAGCGGCAGCAGCGACAGCACTAGCGACCGGTGGCGGGCGACCAGTGAAAGTGACCGCCACCTCGGAGCGCAGCACTGCCCGGCGGTTGTTGCAGTCGTTGCAAGCAGCCGCGATATCCATCCGCCGGGTGGATTTTCTGAGATGATCACAGCGGAGCAGACCGCAATGGCCGGCCAAGGATCATGATCAAGCTGCCCGCGCGTCCTGCAGCGCCGTCAGCTCTGCGTCACGCCCACATGATATCGAGTCGCCAACCGTTCGGTGACGCCAAGGTCCAGTGCACCCAGCCAGGTTTCCAGTGCTCTATCAACTCGTATCACGAGCCCCAACAAGTGGCCCGAAGCTGTCAAGCATGCGAAGACGAAATGCGTGGCGCCCAGCGCATCGTGTAGAGCTCTGTCCGCAGGCACGTGCGTCAAAGTATCCGCCGGCCGGTAGATGGTGGCGGCAGCACACGACATGGACCCAACTTTTTTTTTCGTAACGGCTAGATTGTGTGCCGCACCCAAGGTGTGGTGCTAGCCTGCCAGCTGGGCCAAATGAGCTCTGGCTCGTTTGCCGGCGCGGGCAGCGCTTGATGCATTGCTGGAAACGCCTCCAGCCAGCACCACGCGCGACCAGGGTCACTGGAGCAGCGTAACCACCGCCAGCGGATCCCGTGGCGATCGCGGATCAGCTTCTCGCGTTGCGTTCGCGCTTCTGCAGACACTGTGACGAGTAACTGAGCAGCATTCCGACCCCGTCGTTGCAGCTGCAGGACCAGCCAGCGGACGAGAGCGCGGTGCTGCTGGAAGCTTCCTACGCGCTCATGGAGGACGCCGCGAGGCATCCGTCGGCCAGTCGCGCCTCCAAGTCGGAGCTGCTGGCTGTGCACGGAGAATATGCGCAGGACGCTGGCGACAGCAAGAGGGAGTGCAGGTGGTGGACGTGCTGCTGGTGGAGACGAGCTCACCTCGCAGCGGAGAAGTCGCTGGGCGTCGAGGCCAGCGAGGAGCGCAGCGCCAGCCGCATGAGCGTCAGCACGAGACCCAAGACCCACGACCAATTGGTGGCGGCCAGACAACTCAAGCAGCAGATCGCACACTACTCCACTATGCGCGTGCACATGAAGCGCGTGCAGCTGTGTCTCGAGCAGGAGAAGCGCAACAAATTCTACAAGGAACTCGTGGTGTACCTGTGCTTCTTGGGCGTGATCATGGCGACGCTGTTGACGCTGCCGGTGCACTTCCCGTACGAGCAGAACTCGGCGCTAGACAACACGTACTTCCAGGAGCAGCTGCCAGACACAACGTACGCTAAAAGCTTTTACGATGTCGGCAACGAAGGCGAGATGTGGCAGTGGGCTAGTGGGCCTATGCTCTACCAGTTCTACGAACCCCCGATTCGGAATAGCCGCTCCATCGGCAGCATCCAGATGCGAACAGGGCGCGTGAAAGGAGCGTTGTGTAGCCAGACTAGTAGCCGAAGTGACTTTGTCATGTTTACGGATGAAGTTTGCTATCCAGAGTATTCCGCTATTCGCGAGATGAGGGAAGCGTACGGTAACGACAGCGGCGTGCTTCGGGCGCAGTACCAGTGGACCAGCGGGCTGAGTAAGTTGTTGCGTTCCGAGACGTTTAAGCCGGGGCTCGTTAGCCACGAAATGGACTATGGCCACGGTGGATACGTGGTATACCTCCCGCGTGACAATTACACTGCAGCCACTGCATTGGTCACGCAATTGCAGAGCGACTTCATTCGTGATGGCACTCGATACATGGCGTCGACATTCGCGTTCTACAACGCGCGCAGCAACATTTTCTCGCACGTACAAGGTCTGTTCGAGATGAGCAACACGGATTACATGGAGGTCACGGGACGCATCAAGAGTTTCCGTATCCAAGCAAGTTACAGAGATACCGGGGACTTTCTGGAAGCCAATGCGCTCGTGATCGTGCTATTGATCGCCACTGTCCTTCTTGTATACCGCGAGATTTCAGACGTGCGGAACTATGGACTTCGGAAGTACGTGCAGTCTCTTTGGAATTTACTCGACATGCTGCAGCTTGTGCTGCTGGTTGTCTTCATCACCCACTGGGTACTATTCATCGTGAGATCGGACAATTTGCGCGATGACCTTATCCGTGTCGGTGACATGGATTGCTCGGGCCCTGCGCACGACCAAGAGACGGCTCGGGAGTGCTTTGTGGATATTGAACCACTAGCGTGGCTTTCGCGATCGGTTACAAACTATGCTGCAGCGCTTGGACTCGTGTCCGTGGCGATCGTGTTCAAGTATCTGAGATTGAATTCGCGCCTGAATCTACTGTGGCGCACGTTACGCTTCGCTGCAAAGGACTTGCTCGCGTTCGTGATCATTTTCTTCACCATCTTCTTTGGCTTTGCTGTCATGGGCTTCCTTACTTTTGGCACATCTGTTCAGCAGTACCATTCACTGTCGGTATCGCTGACAAGCTGCTTCCAGATGCTGCTGGGTGCATTCGACTACGAAGAGATTTACGTCGCTAACCCTACCATGGCCGGCATCTTCTTTTTCAGCTTTATGATCTCGATCTACCTCATTTGCGTGAATATGTTCATCGCCATTATGAGTGAATACTACTCGCTAGCCCAGAACGAAAAGAAAACACTCGAAGAAAACAAGCGCAATTTGGCAGTTACTACCAAAGAGGACGACGAGGATGATGAAGACTTCCGTGACTCGCTTCAGTTCATGGATGTTGAATATGACCTGGCTAAGCAGGCCAAGATTTATATGAATGGATTGCGAGTACGCGTAAAGATGCCACCACTCAAGAATGCGAATTCGTTGTACACCACCGAACAACTCGTGCTCTGTGGCTTTCAGCGAGTACTGCTTGTCGACTACGACTATCTAATGGCTGAACGGAAACGTCTACGAAGAAAGTTCCGTGCATGTGTACATCTTATTATGGTCTGCGGTGATTTGATGCGGCAGAACGATCCAGATTTCACTATGCGCGTCGAGATGGAATTTGTCAACGAGCATGCTCGCCCACGGGCTGACTCGACGGACTCCTTTGCGGATCTCGTCGAGTTCCCTGTGACATATATTCCTATTTCATCCTCGCTGGCCAACACAGTGGAGATTCTAAAGCGTTTGAAGCCTGGCATGTCCATTGAAATCGATGACGGTTCACTTACCAAGGATCAGATCACACTGGAGGTCCTAGGAGACCAGGACGAGTATGTGCCATCGCGCTTTAAACGACGGCATCCAAATGGGGACCAAAGTGATGACTATGATGGAAGTAGCAACACTGACGGTTTCCGCGTACGAATCAGTGAAAACACCAGCGCCACCGACATGTATGGAAGTAATCGCAACGGCGAGGGCCCCTTTGGACTGCGCCACAATCACCCGACTATTGGTGGAGCAAACCACATCCGCGCTTGCCGGGTCCTGTACAATGGCAATGCGTTGCTGGACGGCAACGAAATGTGCATTATGCCACGATCGACGTGGTTCCGCTACTTTACTGGCTATGTTGGATGGGGCTACATCAAGCGGCTTTTGTCGTTCAAGCGCAAGAAAAAGAAAACTCATCGGCTTGTGACGGACGCAGACGTCGATCGACTGATCAAAGAGAGCTTCGCCGCACCTGGACGCGGTATTTCGTGCAGATTTGACGAACTCGTGCGCAACTTCCGCATGTTTATCGCCAAGAAGGTTCACAAGCGTCGACTCCGCATTCCTAACCTTGAGGACCGCATCTTTCAGGAAGTTATCACGTTCCTGGAGCGGTTCCCATCAGCTCTTACTCCTTTGGACAAGCGTGAATTGGAAGGTTACAAGTACACACCTCAGCCGGTGGACACTCGCCGGATTCGGTTGCCCCACTCCATCAACCTCCTTGCGGAACTTCTATCGCAGAATGCACACGAAGTTTGGGCTGTGGGTCGAATTGATCAGGGCTGGCGTTGGGGCACTCAGCGTGATAACGACAAAAAGCTTCACCCCGACCTTGTGCCGTACGAAGCTCTCACTGAACAGGACAAGCAGTACGATCGCGACACATCCATGTCGGCACTGAAGGTTATTACAGCGCTGGGCTATGTGCTGGAGCCCCCCTCCAGTAACGAAGAACAGTTTGACGGATTCGAGTTTGGCACCGAGGCGACGGAACCCGGCGGCACTTACGAGCCGAAGCCAATCCCGACTGATGATGTTAAGGTACCCCCACACCTCCGCTCTGTGATCGAGCTTCTTGCTGAAAACACGCACGAGGTGTGGGCGCAGATGCGCATGGAGCAAGGCTGGAAGTTTGGACCGCGGCGAAACGATGCCAAGAAGGAGCACAACGGACTGGTCCCGTACATTTACCTCACGCAAGACGAGAAGCAAATGGACCGCAACACGGCCATGCAGACGGTGAAGTTGATCCTGCGTTTTGGTTTCAATTTTGTGCACAAGGATCAACGCACGCGCGGAGGCAAGAAGAAGCACTCGGGTCACATCAAGGTCGTTGGTCGCAATGAGAACGCTGAGGCGCACAATGTAAGCGAGGCAGTTTCGCTGGCGCGCAGTGCCACGCGTGCCAAGCGCGCATTCCTAGGCCGCAGTGGCCGACCATTCTCCAGTATCCGGTCAGGCTCTGCCAACAGTCTCTTCTCCATGAACTCGTCGGGATCGGAAAATGCTGCGTCTCAAGAATCGCAGCAGCAAAGGGTAGCTGAAGCTCACGCCCGCCTCGTTGCTGCTGCTTCATCGTCTGCTCTAACTACCGAGTCCTCTGGCGACATCGCGATGCCGCTCGCGTCGTTCCAATCCATGAACTCTACGGATTCGTTCGACTCGCCAAAAGAGGGCGACAGTACCAAGAGCACACAGTAGATACCTAGGATGAATTCAAGACACGTACATTATCAAGAACACTTCAACTCATCGTTGGTCTGCGGGATGATGACAGCCTAGAACAGGAAGAATCGTTGCGCCAATGGCAACGACGACGCCGGACCGCAGGTCAACAGCTTGCCGTCCGCGTGCACCTTGTACGTCTCTGGATCAACCTTGATCTTCGGTAGGGCATCGTTCAGCTTCATATCCTTCTTGGTGACGCCACGGCAGTGGCGAACTGCTTCAATGCGCTTCTTCAGTCCGTATGACGCAGCAATCTTCTTGTCCACACAGCTCTTGCTTACGAAAGCGATGGAGCCCATGCCGACCGCCGCACCGAAGGCCCCGAACATTGGCCGCATCTTCACGGGCTGTGGTGTTGGGATCGACGCATTCGGATCACCCATCTGGGCATAGGCAATAGCACCGCCCTTGATCACCATCTCCGGCTTGCTACCGAAGAAACAGGGCTTCCACAAGCATAGGTCGGCGAGCTTGTTCACCTCCACGGAGCCGATGAGGTGCGACATACCGTGTGCGATGGCGGGGTTGATCGTGTACTTCGCCACGTAGCGACGAACACGGAAGTTGTCACGCTTGTGCTCTGATGCAGCGTCCTCGGGAAGAGGACCAAGTTCCTTCTTCATCTTGTCAGCAGTCTGCCACGTACGCGTGACGACCTCGCCAATGCGGCCCATTGCTTGCGAGTCCGACGAAATGATACTGATCGCTCCCATGTCGTGCAACAAGTCTTCGGCAGCAATAGTCTCACCACGGATACGCGACTCGGCGAAAGCCACGTCCTCGGCAATCTTCTTGTCCAAGTGGTGACACACCATCAGCATATCCACGTGCTCGTCGATGGTGTTGCGCGTGTAAGGGCGAGTTGGGTTTGTCGACGACGGAAGCACGTTAGGCTCACCGCACACGGTAACAATATCCGGGGCGTGACCTCCACCAGCACCTTCACTGTGGTAGGTGTGGATCGTCCGGCCCTTGAACGCCTTGATGGTGTGCTCAACGCAGCATGACTCGTTCAACGTGTCCGTGTGGATCGTTACCTGCACGTCGTTCTCCTCCGCGACGCGGAGACAGTGGTCGATAGCCGCCGGCGTGGTTCCCCAGTCTTCGTGCAGCTTCATGCCCACAGCACCAGCATCGATTGTGTCCTGGAGACCCTCAGGAAGTGCTGTGTTCCCCTTGCTTGTCAGTCCAATGTTCATCGGTGACGAGTCCGTCGCCTGTAGCATCAGCTTCATGTGGTTCGGGCCAGGAGTGCACGTCGTCGCGTTTGTTCCAGTAGCTGGGCCGGTACCTCCACCAACAAGCGTAGTCAAACCACTAGCAAGAGCCTCCGTACAAAGCTGCGGACAGATGAAGTGCACGTGGGCATCGAATCCACCAGCGGTCAGAATCAAGCCTTCACCAGCAATCACCTCCGTGTTCACGCCGACAATCAAGTTCGGCACCACGCCTTCCATCACATCCGGGTTACCTCCCTTTCCGATGCCAGCGATGAGACCGTCCTTGATGCCCACATCAGCCTTGTAGATGCCCGTGTAGTCCACAATCAGCGCATTGGTGATGATCGTGTCCACCACCTGGGCAGACGTCTTTCCAGACGCCTGGCCCATGCCTTCGCGCAGCACCTTGCCACCACCAAACTTGCATTCGTCTCCATACACCGTCATGTCCTTCTCCACGGCAACATACAGCTCCATATCTCCAAGCCGCACGACGTCTCCCGTCGTAGGCCCATACGTCTGCGCGTACACACTCCTGGGCATCTTGCAGATCCCAAACTCCGGCTGGGTCACGTTGCTGGGTAGCTTACTCAGATCCAGCTCCTTGTGGTGGAACCCCTCGGCCACCGCCTTGGTGACAATCGCGTCCACCTTGGACTCGTCCACCACGCCACTGGCGAGGTTGTTGCCGCCGGTGATGACCTTGTTCCCTGCAATAGGGACAATCGAGACCGTCTTCTGGTCGCCGGGTTCGAATCTCACCGCAGTGCCCGATGCAATGTTGAGGCGGTGTCCATACGCGAGCTTGCGGTCCATCTCCAGGTACGGGTTGGTCTCAATGAGGTGGTAGTGGCTGCCGACCTGGATCGGTCGGTCCGACAGGTTGGTAATCTGCAGCACGCGCGCCTTGCGGCCGGCATTAAGCACTATATCCGAGTCCTGAGTGATGAGAGCTCCAGGGGCCACCGAGGGCGTCGTGGCGGCAGGGCCGAACACCTCGAGCTTGGGCACCGGCAGGAAGGACCCGTACAGAGCCAGCGACAGATCTCCGTCCAGGCTGGAGATGGGGTTGTGGATCGTCACGAGCTTCGTGCCGTCCGGGAAGGTGCCCTCCACCTGCACCTCGTCCAGGATGGAGGCCACGCCCTCCATCACCTGGCGCCTGCACTCAAACAGACAACAACTTCAGTACCTCGTGTACTACATGGATATCTCTTGATTGGAGTTGGATGAGATCACCCCATACCTGCCGAGCATCTGCGCGCCGAGGGTCATGAGCTCCGCCACCGTCTTGCCGTCCCGGATGAACTCCAGCACCTGCAACAGCACGATGAGCATGAGAAGGACGCAAAGATACGGCTGGACATCTCTTGATGACGCCGGACCTGCGTGGCCAGCAGCGCGACGCTCTCCGTGTAGTTGAGGCGGAGGCCTCTGGCCAGCCGCTTCTGCGCCAGGAAGCCGGCCGAGTGCAGCATCAGGTGGTCCTCCTCGCGCGGGCTGAGACGCATCGTGGCCGAATTGACGAATGCACTTGCTCCCGACGCCGCCGAATCCGAAATGACCAGCAAAGAGACGCTGGTCAAACGTGCGGCTGTGCTCAGCCCAGGTTGAAGCGGCCGCAGCCAATCAGCGCGCAATGACGCGTATCTAGTCGATGGACTCGACAGATTTGCAAGTTGAAGTGGACGTGGGCCTTGCTGATCCCGTTTAGTCTGGTTCATCTCGTGCGTCGAGAACTCGGGTTTTCGCGTTCGGATGGAGTTTGTACCAGTGGTGTAACGACCCATCACGCATGCTTGATATGAAGTTGCAGTTCTCTCGATTCAGAGTCTGCGGCGGTGGGGGTTCAGCGTCATGACCGTCGAGGTGTGGTTCCAGCTTGTCGATCGACAAGGTACACAGGTGGCTACGCTGAGGTGTGTAAAGTTAGAGCGAGATGCGTCACTCCTCGATTTCAAAAGCGCAGTTCGTGGTAATGTCAAAGCAGCACTCCCTCGAGGTCTTGAGGCAGCGGGCCTCAAAGTATTTGCCGACGAGAAGGCGCAGCAAGACCAGGTACTTTTGAAGGAGCTCAAGAGCTTTGGACTGACGTATACTGAGCCACTTATTGTGGAGGTGCCCAGGGTCTGGTTCGAGCTGACTGTCAGCACTCGCGCTTTATTCCCAGACCTCCGCCCAGGCCCAGTTCCTCTCTGGGAGACGGCCGCCGTTGAACATCTATTGATTGTTCTGAAGAAGTTTCAACGAGAACTATCTGGCTGGAATTGACATGTGCAATCTCAAAGTGTTCGACCACGAGAGGAGCCCGTCGGATGAAGAGGCGCAGCTCGGTCTGTGCGGAAGCACAAGGAGCTCCGCGGTCATCGTGGAAGTTCCAGCGCGCACAAGAAAGCGAGAGGAATTGCAGGGAGAATTGGGTGAAGGTCCGAGGAAACGACTCAAAGGTTATGCTAGTACTTAGTGGGAATGGAAAAAAGCAAGATTCGGTCTATAGTGTTGAGGATGGCGGGCTGTTTCGTGAATCGCGATCGTGCCACTCGAGAGCTTCTGAGCTTTCACAATAGCAATTACAACCATGCAAAGCATGGGTATGGCGACATTTGGATAATCCCTGTGTTGGATAACATGTCTGGACTCGGGAAGTCGCAGTTTGGCCAAGAGTACGTGCGGAGCTGCCGACAGCATGATGGATGGACTGCCCGCATCGAAAAAAGATGAAGGGGGCCTTTTGAACGTCGTGCGTAAGAGCCACACGATCGCAATCGAGTTTTCCCCAGAGCCTCCTCAAAGATGACTTGGCGTTTGATGAGAGGAAGGCTCGCTGGAGCCTCGTGATGTCCATTGGCGAGTTCTTCGTGGAAAGCTATGACACGACACCCCGTTCTTTCGATTCGATTGAAACCAATCCTGGCCACGTCGCTATTTTGCGGGATTTGGCGATCGTATAGTTTGGGAACGACGCGCGTCCTGCAACCAACAAATATGGGTTTCAGGGAAAACATTGGTAGCAGAACCATGCGACAAAACTCAATGAACCGATCTTTCTTGCCGAAGGTGTCAAGGTTGACAGCAAAAGCTGAGTCAATGTCATCAATCACGATGAACAATACAAGCAAATCGATGGTTTGTCAAAGGTTTGGGAAGATCTGCAAGGCGAACATTGCCGACACGGTTGGTTTTGTGTGGGACGTCAACTTAAATGATGCGGGGCTGCTCATGCCGCCGTATATCGAGTGTGTGCTTATAAGCTCTACCCACCCGTTCCGAAAGCTGCTAGATGAAGCTGTACCCGGGATTGGCAGATTTTGTATGTCGTACTTCGAAGTAGTATGCATAAGTGGAGCAAACCTATACAGTACATGAGTAAGAATTAGGGGCATTCAAGAGTCATGAATCTAGTTACGTCTTCTTCATCTGACGGCGTCCAAGTCAATAAGCTATACGGCGATACTAACCAAGCAAGAGTGCATTCATACATTGCTTTCCAGTTCGGCCTATCCAATTCGAATGACGTAGTTGCTATTGTTCTCATTCTGTTAGCTTGACCTCTACTAAAAAAACGAGTTCAAGCTGCGAAAATGGAGGTGACTGATCCGATTCGCGCTCGAGGTCGTCGGCTGGCCAATATATCCATTTGAGCTCTCCACTTGTTCCAAAGCTCCTCGTCCTTGAAAAACAACCGGCGACTTACACGATCGTAGTAACCCGAGAGTGTTTATGTGTACGCGATCTTAGTCGTTTCGTAGTGCTCGGGTGGATTCCACTTCTCCGAGCTCTTAATCACCTCCGAATGGTAGAACCTTACGAAACGGATGGCGGTTCATGATACCGACCGTGCTGGTTAGCGTTTCCTCATGGTCCAGAAGGGCGATCCTGTGACCTTGGCTCGACAGGTGAGTGACCTGGTTTGTCTCGCACGCCCCCCTACCAACTCCTTCTTGACGTCCCAACTGGCCAAGACTGCTGGAACACCTTGGACGCATTCATGCTTGCAGAATGATCCCACTTGCGCGTTATATTCGCCACGCCGTCGTAGAATTCGTCGGTGTAAACTTGGTTCCCCACACGCTCCACAAACCAACGTCTGTCTTCCGCCTGAAGCTTCTCTCGAACAGGAATCAAATCGGTGAAATGCGGCACCGGGATACTGCGCGAAGTTTGGCACTATTGTGGACCCTGATAAACCAAAGAGCCGACGCTTATCTGTTGGTCCGTGAGGAGGCCTTCCGCTTGTCCTCACCAAGCAGCTTCAATACGTCGTCGAGTTTGTTGGCCACATCCTTTTGAACCTGAGTGCTGCCTCGCTGTGTCGTCTCCAGCAGCTCGCGGACGTCCTGCAGCTCCGTCGTCACCTGCATGCGCAGCGCCTCAACCTCGTCGTGCACGTGCTTAATCACCTGCGTCGTGATGGCCTCCATGATCGTGGCCATCTCCGCTTCGTCCACGCCGTCGGTCTTGCTCATTAGTGAGAACTGCATGGCGTCGATTTTGCTGCGCTGCGATTCTTTCTGGGGCATTGGCCCCGAGAACGACAACGACATTGACGACGTGAAGTCCCGACGCAGGAAGTTGCGACGCACCGGCTGACTGGTACCGGACACGTTCAGGACGCAGTCGTTGATGAGGTCCTGGCCCTTGGGCGTCGAGTAGAGCTTCCGGACGACGCTGTAGCCGATCCATTGCTCGTAGCGGTGCAACGCACCCGCAAGCTCCAGCAACGACAGCTCCTTGGCCTGCGTCCGAACCTTCTCGTACTCCGACGTCATGAGAGCGACTAGCAGATTCATGGCCACAACGATCACCACGATCACGTACGTCGTCAGCAACAGGAACGCCAGGTAATTCCGGGCCCGAAGACTGTCGTCGAAGCTGTAGTTGTCGCCGTAGTTAAGCTCGCCGAACGTAGTGAGGAACACGATCCGCATCGCGCTGAAGAAGTCCGTGTAAGGTCCCGCGCCATGGTAGAGCAAGAAAAATCCGCCGGAGAAGCCTAGCAACAGCAGCAAGTACTGGAACAAGAACCGCGCGACCACTTTGAACATCCGTGCGAAGGTAAATATGAGCACGCTGAAGTAGGACGACACTAGCAGCGCCTGCATCAGATTCACACAGAGCAGGATGCTCAGCAGACTCAACATGCACTCGCGCTGCGTGTCGTGGCCCTCGTACACTTCAAACGGGATGGTCCCCAGCATCAACAAATACGTGAACACGTCCAGAAAGTTCCACACAGACCGCCAATACTGCTTCGGGTTGGAGCGCCACTCCTTGAAAAACTCGACGTAGAGAAGATGGTACACGGCCAGAGACCAGCAACACACCTTCGTGACGCCCACAAAATAGTCGACGACCGAGTCGAACTCGATCCACTTGTGCATCATCTCTCTCCTCTTCCCGTCTTCATCGGTGGCAACTTCCATCTTCGGGAGCAGTAGGTTTGACAGGTAGAAGAACGTGACCATCAGCACGTACAATGATAACTGCTTGCGGTGCGCATCTGCCCCGAAGAGCTCCCACTTGAGATGGACAGCGTTCCGAACTACTGGATGGGTCACTGCTGAGTTTTTGATTGTCTTCTTGGACGAAAGGCTGGGTGTCAGTGTTCCTGTCGGATTCACGATCTGCTCCAAATGATCGCATACCTCGAAAACCTGCAATAAAGTACATCGATATGCTTCTTCGTTAGCTTCTCAATACCACGGACGAGAACATGTACATGTATGTCTCGAAACCTTACCTCGACGAATCGGTACACTTTTTCCCCATTGATGCGATTCACTTCTACCGCATAGTGATCCAAGAAAAGCGGCAAGGCTGAGGCGTGGACCTTCAAAAGTTGTTCTAGCACGACACCATTCCACTTGGTGTCTGGACCTTGCCCAGGCTCGTATCGCACTGACCGGCTGAGCTTGGGATTTCGTGGTTTGGCGATTGACTGAGGCGTACTCAGCAAGATCTCGATGATCTCGTATTTGGGCACAGATGACCATAAGGCGGTATACAGCGGCGTGTGCCATACTTCCTTTGATGGAGCCTCGAGATTCTGGCAAGAAGCCGTCACATCAGCACCTTGTGAAATTAAAAACAGACAAACGTCGGGCATATTGTGCTCAACCGCGATATGTAACGCCGTCTTCAGCTGTTTGTTCTGTGGAGTGTCGAAAGCGGTGTTAATACTTGCGCTTTCAGTGAAGACGCAAAGGTAGATAGATTATGCACTTACCGTTTTGTTGATATCAAGACCTGCCGTTCCAATCAGGTGTTTGATTATTGCGGCGAAATCCGGGTGCCCGTGAGCTGCAACCAGGTGGAGTAGAGTATCGCCAGTCGACTCAATGATGCATTGTGGTGCGATGACTTTCTTGAGCGTCTTGATGCCGTATCGGATTGTGTTGAGGAAAACATTGTGCACTGTGACGCCGCTTGGGTCGTTTTCATATACCGTGGACTCCTGGAATCGAGGATAGCACTCGTCCAAGAACTGGGCGAACACAAAAAGTTGTGCAATTGAGGTGAGTATTGATGTACACAAGTGATAGGGAGGGTGAGAAACTTCCGTACCTTGTAGTACAGCTCTTCTGCCTCCGCATAGTCCTCCTTGTGCTTTGTTTCGTCCTCGACTCGAATAAATAACGGGAGTAGCAGTGGAAAGTGCATTTGGATCTTCTCCTTGCAGTCGTGGGCCGCGTTCTCTTCGTCCGGTAGTGACTCTGTCTCCTTGAGCAGATACTCGACCAATGCGCTGCGCTCCTCAAAAGATGTATGGGCCTCATCTAGCGCAGCTTTGATCGTAGCGGCAAAATTGATAGGCTTCCAGAATTGAGGGTTTTCGGTTGGTTGGTCAAGCAGACGGTTATCTGGAGCTTGACACTCTTCTTTTGCCGACGCTCCCATTTCAATCAAAACCTCGCAAAATCCCAAGGCTCCCACTTCTGCTGCAATATGTAATGGCGTTTTGCCTTCCCAGTTCTGCGAGATGACACAAGGCACGTTAGTAATCTCTTCATCAAGCTCTTCTACTCATTCAGACGTACAGGTTTGCTGATTAGAATACGCAGAAAACGAGGGGCTTCTAACGTCCCAAGCCACTTGGGGGAGCTGAGCACTTGACGTTGTTCGTCTACTGAAGGAAACGCAGCATGCTGGACGAAACTTTGCAGAAAATAGTGCAAGACCGTATCACCACGATCGGTATCCACTTGAGCGACCGTGTCATCCGTGAAGGCATATATGCCTTCCTGTATACCTCGACACAACTGTACAATGTGGTCGCGCGAGCAAGAAGAAAAATCCTTGGACGAACCCATCACTGTGCGAAACAGCGGTCCTTTTCGTGGTGCCGCCAACTGAATCACACTGGGGAATATTTCGCTGTCGCTGGAAATCTGCACTGCACCAAGTGATTGAAGCGCTGAAGTTGCCATTGTGCACTGTCGATCTGCAGCGATATCAAGCGGAGTTTCACAGAAGCAGTTCTTCTCGACAACAGAAAACAAGAGACGAATAGATTAATGACAGCCTCTCCCCCACCAATAAACTCGTGATCGCAGGGATACCTGAGTGTTGATCGCGATATTTCCGACCAAATGAAGGCATCGAATGATGTAGTAGCAGTGCTTATCCCCTGCACTCGAGGCCGCAACGTGAAGCAACGTGTTCATGCTGCAGTCTCGTATCCTGAGAGTGCCGTACTTCTGCAATGTCGCCTGCACACCGGATGACCTAGACATTGCCAACACAGTCGTCAGAATCCATACAGCATCTCGATTTTATGACCACGTGCACCCTTACATCAGCTTCGCGTAGATCCGCATCAAGCACGTCTCCGTCACCGATATCCAATTTCCTATTGAAGACGTAGGCTGACATAGCACCATTTGCTGGTCCTCTCGCTCCATGTCTGACGCGTTTACGTAGCCCAAGAGGAGACGGCACACCTCTTTGTGTCCATGACTTGCAGCCAAGTGGAGAGCAGTCCACGCCGACATATCCTAGCAAAAAGTGAACATTGGCATTAGAGATATGCTACGCATAGAATCCGCCGTTTTACTCACTTTGTGGTTTGCGTTCGCATGGTACCGAAGTAGAAGTTCACACCCGAGCACGTTTCCTCGTTCAGCATGGTAAAAAAGAGGGGTTCGCCCTTTGTTGTTCTAACACAGCAACCATACGTTAGTATGACTTCAGGCTGAAGCTCAAAAGAATATGCATTTACCATTGTGTCGACTGTACCGCCAAGTTGCTGCACAAAGTAAGCGATCGTGTTCTCTCGTTCGAGGCAGCACGCATGATACATTGGAGTTCTGCCTTCATTGTCCTGTTCGCACCAGATTCATCCTGTGTAAGTACCGGATGGAATAGTTTAGCTTTACGACAAAATCCAAAGCGCAAGTCTTGCCTTCGAGTTGATGGAGGCTCCATGATCCAATAGTATCTCACAAGCCTTGAGACTTCCTGCTGCCGCGGCAAAGGAGAGTGCAGTCACCCCAGCCTTGTTCTGGTAATTGAACATCACGTATGACCCGTCAAAACAAGAAGCGCATATCAATCCTCCCTTATCGCCACCAACCTTTGCATTAACGGGGGCGCCAAAACGCAGCAGTTCTCGAAGAATCAGCGGGTGTGAAACAGCCTCCCTCAGAGGGTTCCGCTCTTCGCCCCCAGCCATCTTCTACTCAAACATGTTAGCAAAAAAAATAATCAAATGATCCGGGAGATTACAACGAAGGGTTCGTCCACGCCTTACCGTAATATCCAACGACACACCAGCTTTCACCAGCAACACAACTTCATCTCGTTTGTCGGTGCTGATCGCCAGCAACAGTCGCTGTGTCACATTACCACCGATTATTACAATAGTCGCCATCTAGTCGTTCATTTCCACGTACATGCACAGCCTGCTCCGGGTCTGCGGCAACCAGCACTTGGCACACCAGCAACCTATCATTACGCAACGCAATTGCCAACGCTGTGCTTCCATCCGATGCCTGCAAGAAGAAGAACACAAAACTCAGCCGCTTCACCAAGGTATAAACTTAGCAAGACTCTCTCTCTTTCATCCTCACCATGGCAGAAATCGACGCTCCGTTGGCCAGCAACTCTTCGCAAATGAGACTGTCGCCTCGCTCCGCAGCCAGCATCAACGGGGTGCGTCCGCCCTTGTCCTAATGCATCGCAATAAACATTGTATAGTAACATGCATCGAATTGTCAATCAACGGTGTCTACAGCTGCAAAAATCAACGAGGGATGCCTTACACGGGCATCCACAATAGTCGACGAGATGTCACCCTCCGCGGCATCGAACAGGTTGTGCTGGATGGCCAAGTGCAGCAGTGTTCGGTCCTCGTCGTCCTGGCACCAGGAAAATATTAATTTAGACATCCCCCAAATTCTGCCTTTGAACAGCACGCGTTGCACACACGTACGCGGTACTGCGGGTTTTGCTCGAACACACGCTTGAAGGCGTCGATGTCTCCGTTGCTCAGAGCTCGCTCCAGGTCGCGCAGCGCCTCCGCGTCCATGGTCGCCGAGCTCGAGGAATTCCAGTGTGCGCGAGCGAGTGGAATTTCTGTCTGATTTTTGACAGGGCTCTCATAGTTGATATCCACCCACCCAGGTGTTGTTCACTGCAACTTGCTCACTGCATCGGCATCTTGGCCCGAGGTCTCTAACCGGTTAAAGGAAATTGTGGTGGCGTTTAGAGAATTGTTGCTTGGGAATGCAAGTGAGCCAAAGATCCACTGCATGGCGATAGGTAGTGTCTGTACCACTTCCTATACAAAGGCGGTTGGTATGCAGTGGCACCGATGATGTCAAACCAAGCAGTCTTGTCTTATCCGTAGCTGTGATGGTGCGTGGCAGGTGCAAGACGGAGGTTCGAGTGCTCTTAGAGCATTTCCACCCGTTTAGTGCATCAAGACCAAGTATACAGGCCCTGCAGCTCGAATCTATCAAGCGGCGACCCATGCTCCTCCTGCACGAATAAGCTTTGCTCTGGCTGTAGTAGGCTGAGATCGGAGTGACTTCCGTACTCAACGGCGACGACAGCCTTGCACTGCTCGCAAATGAGTGAGCAAGCTGCGGGTATCTTAACTGTCCGAGGAGGGCGGAACAAACTTGCCACGAGCCGATCGCTCGCTCGTCAAGACGCGAACGACGTTGGTAACGATCAGGCCCCGACCAAAGCTGACGGGATGTGTGCGCGGGCAAGTATTATAATGTACGCGTTCGCCGCGCGCGCCTAATGATATCTCGGTGTGTTTGCAGTGGAGCCATGAGCTCGTATGTTGCAGCAGCACAGTTCGCTGCTCGGGATGTCTCCGGTCGGAACGAAAGCCCCGGAGGTCGTAGTGGCGTGCTGGCCCTTTCCTCGTGGTGGCGGGCTGAGTTGAGTCGAACGCAGCGGAGAAGTCCGGCGGACTTGACCAGAGCCTGTGCCCTGAGTCCCTACGACTTGGTGGTGAAGCGCCGAAGTTTGAGCACTAACGCTGGCCACGTTTGGCTTCGGCCGCGTTGCCACTGGCTTGTGGCCGCGCCGCACACTGCAATCGCTTGCGGGCGCGCACGAGCACTAGGCGTGTGCGGCCGCGGACACAAAGCCGCACAGGCCAAATTTCAGTGGAGACGAAGCGAGAAATCCGCCACTGCTCTGGTCGAGGCCTCCCCTTCAAGTCGTCACCGGGGCGCTACTCTATAGAGCGCGCGGGGCTATCGTTTCGGCTCTCGGTGCCGAGGCTTCCACACTTTCCGACAGACGCTAGTGCGGGCTAGCGGCAGTCTATATCTCCACCTCATTCGTACTCTTCAACCGCTTCGTCGGTACAGTCGGTCAGTCATGGCCCCACGCCACCGCGGCGTACTTCGATTCCTCGCAGGCTTCCTCGGGGTGACAGTGCTTTGCACCGGCATGGCGGCAGCGCAGAGCAGCACGAGCGGACCTGGAGCCCTTCAGACTAGTGCGGACTCGTCCTCCTCCGCGAGTAACAGCAGCAGCAGCGACGACGAGACTGCGGCGTACCTTGCGCGCGGGTACGCGACCACAATGGCGGAGGACGAGCAACGGTTGACCATCATGACCAACTCCCTCCTCACCGAAAGCGTCTGCGACGGCGAGCCCATGGTAATACTCAAGTCTGCAACCGTCCGGGCAAACGGGGCGTGTCTGGCAGCGCAAAGCAGGTATAACCTCTCGTGCTCGTGTCTCTCGGGCTATGCGAACACAACAGCATGGAGCTTCCGCGTCGGCGTGCCCGATACCGAGCCGACGTCTCCATTCCCGAAGACAATTAATCAAGGGAATATCGTTCAAGTGGATTCGCTGATGATGCTCGACGTTCCGGCAGATCTACTTATCTTGTACGTTTGTTCAGTCTATATGTTGGGATTTGTGGTTATCGCACCAAGGTGCTGATGTCATGTTGCTGTACAGCAAGATACAGGGGGAGAGCAGCAACTTTGTTCCCGTTAACTTTGAGAAATCGACCACCGGGGATGATGTCCTAGCAATCGTTCGTTCACAAGAAGTGTCGGCTCTCACGAAAGTGTACGTGTGGTTCCTTGGGGATAGTTTTCTTTGAACACTTGACTAACTTTTTACTGTGTTGCTGCAGCGACATATTCAACTTAGATCTCTTTGGAGTTCCGATCGGAGACGGTTTTGTTCCAACGACGCTGTCGAGCCTGTACGTGAGTGGAATGTTTCTGTGAGATGTATTGCTGCTTCAGAAGACTAATGTCTTGGTATTGTAGTTTGATGCGCCGCTGTAATCTCAGCAGCCTCAGTCAGGCATTCCTGGAAAGCTTCACCGGTCTCGAATCTCTGTACGTTTGCCTCTCAAATACTTCTGTTGTTATACATTCATCTCACATACTTACTGGACTAGGAATTTGGCCGCAAACAAGTTATCCAGTATTTATACCAACCTCCCTGGATCTGCCGAGGCTTTGAACGCGATGATTGACATGTGAGTAGCCTTCGTATAAACGAACGAAGCTTTGATGCGCATGCACTAATTATTCTGTAATTCGGGCAGCAATTTGGCAAACAACAGCTTTACCGAGTTTCCTGCGCAACTGCTCCAATTTCCCAACTTGCAAAAGCTGTACGTTTAATCCTATACATACCACTTTATTATTCGAATTGACTCACTTTTTATTGTTGCAGTGATCTAAGCGGGAACGAGATCGCGAATTTGACAATCAACAGCGAAGAGTTTGCAGCTATTTCGCAACTTTCGGTATTTCAAATCGATACTCCTGCTGATTTCGATGGAAACGGGAGTGGATGCGATAACGGTGAATGGCAAATGGTACACAACACGAATTTCTGTGTGGTAAACAGTACCAGTACGGCTATCCCCGAGTCCATGAGTAGCGATGGCAACGGGAGTGATCACACCAACTGGGCTCTGTTCATGCTGATAGCAGCCTTGGGAGGATGTCTAATGGGCTTCCTACTGTTTTTCCTGGCCACCAAGTTCGTTCAGCACCAGCAAGAACGCCGACGCAAGAAAGGATTGACTACACCAGGCGCCGAAGATGTTCAGACTTCACGAGCGGTGGATATTACAGCGACACAAGAGTTCTACAACTCTCTCCACCCCACATTGAACGCAGATTTGCTCAATGACCCGCTGATCATGTCATTCCGCTTACAATACAAGGACCTGCACATCGGCCGCTGTATCAGCAAAGGCGGATTTGGCCTGGTTTACACCGGAATGTACAAGCACCGCCGTGTGGCGATCAAGAAGATTATGCGTGAGAAGTGCGAGAAGCTCTCGCAGATTCGCATGTTCATTCGCGAGATCACGCTGATGGGTTCTCTCAAGCATGAGCGCATCGTGGAATTTATTGGTGTCGCCTGGGACTCGCTGCGCAATTTGAGCGCCGTAACTGAGTACATGGAGCGTGGAGATTTACGCGATGTACTCCACACTCTGAAACACCAGGGAAGCAACGTTGATCACGGGCTGACGTGGCAGGGCAAGAAGCTTGCCATTGCCTTGCATATCGCCGAAGGACTCGCGTACATGCACTCGCTCAACCCCAAGGTGATCCATCGCGATCTCAAATCCAAGAACGTGCTGCTGAACAGCAATTACGAGGCGAAACTGAGTGATTTTGGTGTCTCGCGTGAGCGGATTGTGGCAGACGTCCAGGGTGGTCCAGGCAGATTCATGACCCCGGGTGTTGGCACGTCGTTCTGGATTGCTCCGGAGGTTTTGCTTGGTCGCGACTACGATGAACGAGCTGATGTGTTTTCCTTCGGAGTGGTGCTGTCCGAGATCGACACGGATGACTATCCGTACTGGAACTCTGGAAGTATTCCGGCACAAGACAACCCCGATGAACGGCGTTCCCAAGAGCAGAAGATATTGGAGAAGGTAGCGCTGGGCGCGTTGCGGCCGACATTTTACAATGATTGCCCACCCGGAGTCCTGGCACTGGCTGCGAGTTGTCTCGAAGGTAGACCTGAAAATCGACCGAGCGCTTCCGAGGTTGTACTTACCATCAAAGAGCTCATGCGCGAGATCCAGTTCGACAACAATCGACCGCATTCGGAGCCTGAACCCGATATTGCTACTGCGGGTTTCTTGTCGAGCACATAGGACACTTATCCATTTGGACAACGCGCGATACGGACGGAGTAATCGCCGCACTATGAATACAAAACAGTATAGAATACTTGGCATCAAAACGGTGACAAGGGGTAGACACCGAACTAGCTTTAAAAATGCTCAAAGTGTTGCCGCATTTTTTCAAATCACAAGACTGGAAGGACAGCTCAAGCAGCAATTTTCTGCTTCTTCAGTGCTGCCTCGCCAGTTTCCTCTGGTTTCGGAACCGAGTTGACCGATACAGTCTTTTTGGAGTCGCTGGCTCCTGCCACCGGCTTCATTTTATACACAGGAGCTGTCGCCCCCGTTCCTTCCACACGCTCGAATGCCCCAGTGTCTTCCTGCAAATACGCTCTGCTCACACCAAATTGCATTAGACCCCGTGACAATGAAAAAAAAGAGAAAAAAAAGACCCCAACGTACGTGACGAAAGTACGCAGGTGTTCTTTTCCACCGAGCTCGTGCTCACTCTTGGGGTAACTCTCCAGGATCTGGTCGCACACTTGGTCCGCCGTCATGACTGTGAGCCCCTTGTGATACTTGGCCTTATCAAAAGCCTGCCAAATGCAAAAACATTTTTTAGACACTCCCGCCCATCACCTCTCTAAACTTTAACACCACTTAACCTCCTCTCTCTTTACCTTTTGGATGATCTTGAATCCACTCATCGTGCTGATGGTAGAGCGAATGGCGCAGAGGAAATAGACCCTGGCGTGCCCAATTTTGAGCGGCATTTTGGACGTGAGCTTGACGGTCTGGTTCTTGGTCACGAACTTGCCGTCCGCGAACATGCCGTTCTTGCCGAGGCACTGCAGCTCGAAGCAGCTGTCCGTCTGGCTCCACTGGATGCGCGCGTGCAGGCGCGAGATGGCCTTCTGCTCCCCCAGCGCGATGCGGTGGTCGGGCAGCGCCGAGAGCG
>JAHWLF010000084.1:3859-22811 GCA_024679295.1 Phytophthora parvispora
GGCGGGTCCGCAGTAAGTTGTGGAATGAGCTCCGCTGTCGCGCACGATTGAAGCGAGCTCGAAGCCGTTGGCTAGCGAGCGATATCAATATCCAGCGAGGCGAACTTCAACGCGCGCAAGTCGCCGGCCTGGTACCCACTGCCGCTGACCAGCAGCGATTCCCATCTAGGTGGCGCTGGCGAGCCTCGCGCGCACCCAGATCGCCAAAAATTGCCGCTGCCGGCGACCGATTGGGGCGGCGCGAACGAATCTCGGCCTGGCGACTCGCGAACCGTGTTGAAGCGCGCTGCGTGGAAGCAGTAGCTACGGAGCATACCGGCTTGCTCCGCGTCGGGGAGACCAGCATTATGCGCTCGTGCTTCCCCTCGAAGGGGGCTCTGCGGTGGGGAACAAGCGCCGAGTGGCCAGCTCGCATTGATTTTTTCTGTCCGAAAGGGGCGTGTGACGAGGCATGTTGAAGTTGCCATGACTAGCGTGCCGGTGGTGGAGAGCCGCTGGCCGGCAATGCTGCTTCAGCGGCGATGGCGATGCGATGCGAGGTGGTGGTGAGGCCTTTGCTTGGCGTACACCACCGCTGGGCGCTCAAGCATCGGTATGCAGTGGTGCCAACACCGCTAGTAGTGGCGATGGAAGCAAGTTATCAACGTGCCGCCAACGCCGCAAGTGGATGGCTGCATCCACTGTTGCCAGGCTTCATTCGCACGCTTCACGGCCGACTGGTACCACTCCTTGTCATCTTGGCAGCTTCGCCGAGGCTTGCCCCACTCCAAGCCATCATTGCACTGCTCAAGGCCGCGCTCACCCAGCGCTCTCATGTGTGCCACAGAGACCCGAGTCGGATGGCTATGCTGCAAGTTGGACCCGGACATATGCCCCAGCCGACTTCGTGTCGAGCATCACGGCTTCTCGTGCTTGGCCGAGGTAGGAAAAGCAGACAGTGGCGCTCCCTTAGAGCCGACGCCTGCATTATCGACGCAGTAAACGCAAGTCTCATTCGTCTCACCCACCGCTGCATCTGCATCATGTTTATCTTGACAACCATCACAGCACAACACGCTACTGTCGCTTCTTGTATCTGGCCCGTGCAATCTAAGGCCTGCCTTTCTTTCAAAGCCGCGCCACGAGCGCCTTCACGAGTCTCCAGCTTGCTGTTGGTTGTTGATCTCTCGATCAGTACCCGAGCAGTCCTGGAGGTCGATTAGTCGGAGGGATACCCCGTTGGCAGGCCTGTATCGATCTCAATTCTTGGTCATTAGACCGGGAGACGGCGAAGCACGTTGGCTGCAGAATGTTCGGGGGCAGTCGCATCTACACAGTGAGCTGCTCGTTAGAGCCACAACTAACACAACCTACACTATCGACGTCGAATCAATGCAGAGAACCACCGCCATCGCCCAGAGCAGCTCTCACGCTGGACCAACTTTATTGAGACCAACCTCACGAGGCTGAAGCCAGCTAGGTACCGCCGCGCACATCCCAAAGCATTGTCGAGACCACAATGTGGTTCCTGAAGCAATGTGGTGACCACATTGCTTCAGGAACGGTAGGATCAGAGTGGCATCTTGACATGGAGTGCAGGCAAGATGGGCTCGCTCCATTCGCGCGATGCACCAGCGACCGCCAACCGCGAAGCCAGCGAGAACCTCACCGAGGCCACACACGTCGAAGCAACGTTCTGCTAGGTCATGAGCACATACCGGTTGTCGGTACCCCCAACGCAGACACCAAACGAGCGAACACCGCTCTTACGCCGCGTGAATCGAGCCACCGCGCTTGGCAGCTTCACCGATGGCGTGTCTACACGCGGCTCGCAGCTTCAAACGCGCACGAGACTATCGATATCATGCCGTGCCAGCAGCTTGCAATTCCGCCCCACAGAGGAATGTCTCGGGCACATGGGGCGACAGCAGGCTCGACACTGCACCAGCATCTGGACAACGTCCGGAGCCGGGCACTTGTGGCCTACACGACAGGAATCGGAAGTGACGGCGAGCTCCGCAGTGGCGCACGCGGCCTGCCAGCACCTGTGACGTAGCAAACCTGCATCGCGGCTTGCGTGACACCGATGCCATCGCGGCAAATCCGACACGCATCCGCTCGTCCGGCCCATGTCCTGGAGGCAACTCAGTCCCGTCGACACCAGCAGATGAGTGCGTCGGCGGACGACGCGTGTCCTGCCGAAGGACCTTCGGCTTACAAAGCGCCAATGCCGACCAAGCAGCGGTGGTCACGGACACATCCGCGCGTGCACCGGCAGATGGTGGTCATCGGCGCGAAAAAGACGCAAGACGAAGGTCTCCGCCGCCGCCTCTTCTTCAATCAAGACCAGGGGCTCTCGATTCCTCGGGGATTGAAGTGATCTGCTTGGCCTGGTTGAACTGCTGCGAATTTCTTGCATCAAGTATGATTGACGAGTCTCCGCAAAGACACGCTTCCTCATGCCTATCAAGCCACCGCTCACTGCACTTGAGAGCAGTTCATCAGGCTCGTCGTTCACTTTGCATTTTGCATCTCCGAACGCAAGTTCGTCGCCCCCCCCCCCCTCCTTTTCCTCCTTCAAGAATGGTCAAGTACGTGCTCACCGGCGCCGACGGCAACCTGGGCGGCTTCGCGGCCGACTACATCGCTGAGATCAAGAGCGACAACGACGAGATCGTGTTCACGAGCTACAAGATCGACAGTGTCCCGGCCGACAAGAAGGCGGCGTGGGAGGCCAAGGGCATCACGGTAATGCCGGCCACCTACGACGACGTCGACACGCTCAAGAAGGTGTTCGAGGGGGCCGAGGCCGTGGCCTTCATCTCCACGTGGCTGATCGGTGACGGCCGCCGCAACCAGGCCAAGAACGTCATCCAGGCCGCCAAGGAGACCGGCGTCAAGCGAGTGTGCTACACGTCCTTCGTCGGTGCTGGCTCGGACAAGCCCAACGACCAGGTGCCGTTCCTGCCGCGTGACCACCACTTCATTGAGCACGAGATTTACGCATCGGGCCTGGATTACAACATCCAGCGCAACTGGCTGTACCAGAACAACATCCCGCAGTTCTTCGCGCAGTCCTGGCACTTCACCGAGGACCGCTGGCTGATCAACAGCCACGGTGTCCCCGGTGCGTACGTTGCCCGCGAGGACTGCGGTCGCGTGTTCGGCGCTCTGCTGCTCGGCAAGCAGGAGAAGAACACTGTTGTCGATGTCACTGGCCCGGAGCCTGTGCTTGACAAGGACGTCTTTGAGTGGATGAACTCCATCAGTGGTTACAAGGCTGAGTTCGTCGACATGCCCGACGAGGAGCTGCGTGCCTACTGGCTGGGCCGCGGTCTGCCCACGGACGTGTACGGCGACTTCTCCAAGCTCCCGATGAAGCTGTGCATCGGCGACCTGCTGTGCTGCGGTGAGACTCTGGCCAACGGCTCGATGAGCAAGGTGACAGACACGGTGGAACGTCTGACGGGCCGCAAGCCTCTCGGCTACAAGGAGAATCTGCTTCAGTATAAAGAGATCTTCCCCAAGAATCAGTAAAGAGCTCGAAGCTGCGGTTGGGAACTTGTCGATTTTTGATAGCGTAACTGGATAATCTACGTGCTTTGTAGCTAAAGGTATCTTCCGCTTCAACGTCATGGACGTGTGCCCCAAGTCGCGGCTCTTGTTCTTGCCGCAGACAGGCACGCGTAGAGGACCTGCCTTGCCTTTGAACTCCATGCGTGAGGGAATCTGGTTGCAAGCACCGATGCTGTGAATTTCATGGACAATGAGGACAGACCGTTTCAAACTAGTGAGATTCTAAGCAAGTTTTTCACGTGGGGAAGCACTGTAAAGCAAATGCCTCGGCCTCAGACTCATGCCAGGCAGCCATTTTCAACTGAAGAACAAGTGAACTACAGTTTACGCTTCATGCACGCGAGTCCAGACTCTGGACGAACACAAAACACGAAAAAGGCCGAAGGAGTGTGGCGCCACTTGTCGACACCGCAATGGAGAGTGCAGCGGTCTTCCCGGCGACGAAAGCCTTCCTGTCGAGGTGTTCCATTCCTAGGCCCACAGTACACTACACTACGCAGTGCTTGGTGTAGTCTCACCATGCCATCCCAGTGGGATTCCCACGTGCACTCCTTATCTGTTCGTGCGGTACAGTACTCATCAAAACGTGATGGTGGTGCTGCACGAGTTGAAGTGACCCCGTAACGGTCCAAACGTCTTGATTTTTGTATGGCAGAATTTGCCGAGAGAGCTTGAGGACAATGCACTTAAAACCTCTCCACCGCATTTTCACGCTGCTCAGATTTATTTTTTTTGCCTAAAACTCGTCGAAGTGCAGCAGCTTCCCACGCATCTACGGTGTGCCAGCCGTCCGCTAACAGCAGGCAGAAAACGGGATCGCATCTCCAGCTCCCTCCTGCTGTTCGCCTCGGATCTGTTGGCTGCCCACATACGTGGCGCTGCTGTTGGAGAGCAGCAGCAGCAAAAGGAGGAGGAGGACAGGCTCACTTTGCATTTTGCAACCTCAGGACCAAGCTCCAGCCTCTCTCCTCTCCATCAACCATGGTCAAGTACGTGCTCACGGGTGTCGGCGGCAACATCGGCGGCCACGCTGCCGACTACGCTGTCGAGATCAAGAAGCCCGAGGACGTGCTGGTGCTCACCAGCTCGGACCCGTCCAAGCTCCCCGCCGAGCGCGTGGCCGCCTGGAAGGCCAAGGGCGCCATCGTCGAGAAGGCTGACTACCTGGACATCGAAAGCCTGAAGAAGGTGTTCGAGGGTGCCGAGGCCGTGGCCTTCATCTCCACCTGGCTGTTCGGCGAGGGCCGTCGTGGCCAGATGAAGAACTGCATTGAGGCCTCCAAGGCTGTGGGCGTCAAGCGCGTGTGCTACACGTCGTTCGTCGGTGCCGGCTCGGACCTGCCCAACGAGCAGCTTCCGTTCCTGCCGCGTGACCACCAGTACACGGAGCAGCTCATCTACGCCTCGGGCCTCGAGTACAACATCCAGCGCGACTGGCTGTACCAGGACAACACGCCTCGCTTCTTCGCCCCGTCGTGGCACTTCAACGGAGACCGTTGGCTCTGGAACAGCCACGGCGTCCCCGGCGCCTACGTGGCCATTGAGGACTGCGGCCGTGTGTTCGGCGCTCTGCTGCTCGGCAAGCAGGAGAAGAACACGGTGGTGGATGTCACCGGCCCCGAGGCGGTCCTCGACAAGGACATGTTCGACTGGATGAACTCCATCAGCGGCTACAAGGGCGAGTACGTCGACATGCCCGACGAGGAGCTGCGCGAGTACTGGCTGGGCCGTGGCCTGCCCACCGAGTTCTTCGGTGACTTCTCCAAGACGCCCATGAAGCTGTGCATCGGCGACCTGCTGTGCTGCGGTGAGACTCTGGCCAACGGTTCGATGAGCAAGGTGACGGACACCGTTGAGCGTCTGACCGGCCGCAAGCCGCTGGGCTACAAGGAGAACCTGCTCCAGTACAAGGAGATCTTCCCCAAGAACGAGTAAGTCGTATGCAGTGCTTTTGATAGTCTAGCGCGCTGCAGACCTTCGCGTTCGCGCGAACTTAAAGCACAGTGAATACAGTTAATAGTCTCTCCATCCCATGCATTTCAGTTTTCACACCACGAACACGAGGAACATACGGGTCAGTGTGAGTCAGCATAACTCTTAGGTCGTGGACCCCGAAGCTGTTCGTCGGCAGGAGCTCACACAGTTGGAAGCTGCGGTGCTAGCGGTGTGAATGCTAGGACAAGTATCTTGGTTATCAACAGAGTCGTTGGCATGTGCTAGTAGTACGGTACCGGTAGGTTTTCATATTTTTCGGTGCGTACTCGCGACAAAGACTTGAAGTGCACATGTCGAAGCCATCTGCAAGGTTTGGGGCGTCTCGCAAATGTACTCACGCGCTTTACATACATGTGCCTTAAAACTTTAGGTCTCCCGTCTCCGGAGTCGGCGACACCGCGGGTAAGCAATATCAGCGCCCGTGCCCACTCCCCACGCACGCGAGGATTAGCCCAGCACGAAAAAGGCCGAAGGGCTGTGAACACTGATCACGCCGCATTGTCGAGACCGGCTGCCAAAATCTTCGACTCGAGGCGCTCAGCAATGCTCTCACGAAAAAAGTCGCTCATACACGTACGCGAATGCGTCCAAGACCAGATTCTAATGCTGTAGCCTTCTTCTTGGTGATGGCATTGCACTCATTTGGTCCATGAATGTAGTTTTCATTTTATAGTTTTCGTGTTGAAGTGGCAGCATGCTGAGTTTTGTAAATGCTAGCACATGAACACTCGCGAATGCTGGCTGCAGCAGGTGGTTCACATCCCAGCAGGTCTTTCACTGCTTTGGTAAGTTGCACAGCACTTCTACTTCGCGCAAGCAGAAACGGGGGCGCTTCTCAAACGCTCCCGCCCCGGATCTGTTGGCTGCTCACGTACGTGGCGCTTGCCTTTCACAGTCTCACTTTGCATTTTGCAACCTCAGCACCAAGTTCCAGCTCCCCACCACCCTCCCCCACCCCATCAACCATGGTCAAGTACGTGCTCACGGGCGTCGGCGGCAACATCGGCAGCCACGCCGCCGACTTCGCCGTCGAGACCAAGAAGCCCGAGGAAGTGCTCGTGTCCAAGCTGTCTCCGGAGCGTGTGGCCGCCTGGAAGGCCAAGGGCGCCATTGTCGAGCAGGCCGACTACCTGGACGTGGACAGCCTCAAGAAGGTGTTCGAGGGGGCCGAGGCTATCGCCTTCATCTCCACCTGGTTGATCGGCGACGGTCGTCGCGGTCAGATGAAGAACTGCATCAAGGCGGCCAAAGAGACCGGCGTCAAGCGTATCTGCTACACGTCGTTTGTCGGTGCCGGCTCGGACCTGCCCAACGACCAGGTGCCGTTCCTGCCGCAGGACCACCAGTTCACGGAGCAGCAGATCTACGCCTCCGGTCTGGACTACAACATCCAGCGCAACTGGCTGTACCAGGACAACATCCCGCGCTTCTTCGCGCAGTCCTGGCACTTCACCGAGGACCGCTGGCTGATCAACAGCCACGACGTCCCTGGTGCCTACGTGGCCATCGAGGACTGCGGTCGCGTGTTTGGTGCCCTGCTGCTCGGCAAGCAGGAGAAGAACACCGTGGTGGACGTCACTGGCCCCGAGGCCGTCACGGACCGCGAAATCTTCGAGTGGATGAACTCGCACAGCGGATACAAGGGCGAGTTCGTCGACATGCCCGACGAGGAGCTGCGCGCCTACTGGCTGGGTCGCGGCCTGCCCACGGACGTGTACGGCGACTTCTCCAAGCTCCCGATGAAGCTGTGCATCGGCGACCTGCTGTGCTGCGGTGAGACTCTGGCCAACGGCTCGATGAGCAAGGTGACGGACACCGTTGAGCGTCTGACCGGCCGCAAGCCGCTGGGCTACAAGGAGAACCTGCTCCAGTACAAGGAGATCTTCCCCAAGAACGAGTAAGTCGTTGAGTGTTGCAGTGTTCTGGTAGTGGTGAGACCATCTTGACCACCTGCGCCGTTGAAACTTAAAGCACAGTGAATACAGTTAATAGTCTCTCCAAAAGCTCAGTGTGCTGGTTCTGGGTATCATCACTAGTGCGAGTACTACGAATACGGAACCTTACCCGTCTGACATGGTGGTCAAAGCCTCAATGCTAGAGCGACACGTACACTGGGCATTACAGGTGCACGTGTAGCATGTAAGCTGAAGCCTTTGGAGAGCAATGTTCTTTCTTGGAAAAGATTCTCGTGACGAGAACCATTATGGACTAGCATCACCATCGTTGATCTTTTTACAGGAAACACACATACATAGCTCTACAAACGCTCAACTTCGCTGTAGTTATTTCGTCGTTGGTGCCGCCATTCGATACGGTCGAACTGGTACGCCCGAGGGCGTGAAGGCCCACTCGCCAGTGTCCGTGTCGTCGTCTTCGTCTTCATTCTTGCCTTCCTCTTCGATCAAACTGCTATCTACGACCGACTTCAACTTCGATTGTTGGTACGGCTGTGACTGAGACAGCGACTCCGTTTCTGCTTGAGCTGTGGCTCGAGCCAACGCAGCGCTGTCGGACTGCAGTCGTCGTCTCCTCAAGCTGGACCGGGCGCTCTGCGACGCTGCAGGAGCGGGAACGCCGGCTTTCTCGAGGCACGAGAAGCAGATGTGCATGGGGACGATGCCCACCGCGTGCAGCTCGACCATCTCCTTGGAAGTGCAAGATCGGCAGACCACGTGCCCGCACGCGTGGCAATTGACGCGGTTCGAGAGCACTTGGAAGGGCTTTTCGCACTCGTTGCAGCTCTTGGCCGACATCTTGGACATCCACTGGGTTTTCATCACAAATGTGCGGGAATCCAGACTTTTACGACGAAAGTGCGCGCAAATACGCGTAAGGTTCGACCCGAACTTCTCCATCATAAGTCGAGCAGTGAAGCCCGGGGCCCAGCCACCAGGCTCAAGACCCACCATGTACACGATTTTGGTGTAGTTCCGGTTGGGGTCATCGTTTGACGAGTGGCGACGTCCCGAACGTCGAAGGAAGAAGCCCGATCGGAACATGGTGCAGGATTCAAGACCTGGTCTTTTCGAGTTACCAACGAACTCGGCGTCGTCCACGGAGTCCCAGAGACAGTAGCCGATGGTCGACCCGTCCGGTTGTCGGATCATGTCGGTGGCCACAGCTACGCATACATCTCGGTTCACCATTAAACCGGGGGCTTGGTAGCTCGCGTACCGCACGTACATGGAGTTCATCGGCCGCTCGTTAGTCGGTCGACGCAGCACCGACACGACGCGAGCCTCCAACAAGCTGTCGGATAACACCCGGTTGTTCCTCAGGACTGACTCGTTATCGGACAGCACGAAGAGCTTCATGACTTCCTCCACGGTCGCGTGGGTGTGGCTCACGCAGCAGAATCTCGTCTGTCCGGGCTTGACGCTGGTCTCGTCCATGTAGTACGACACGTCCTTCTTGCGGAGCTTGGGCTTCCACTGCACGTTGTTGTTGGGATTATCGGACAGCATCGACGCCATGACACTCTGCACGGATTCGTTCACCCGGGCAATGACTTCACGGCGCCGGGCAGGAGAGAGCTCGACGTAGAAGTCGGAGCTGCCATTGCTGCTGCTATTGCTGCCACTGGAGGACTTGTCGCTGCGATGCCGCTCCAAGTGCGGGAAGCCCATTGGGATCTGCTGCGACGGACGCGGAGGCTGTTGAGTCGATGTGCTGCTCGTGCGGTGGTTCGACACCGGCTTGAACCCTCGCAACGAGCGTTCGAGGCTGCTGATGCGCTGTTGAGCGTCGGTCATGTGGTGACTGGGACCCGGTCGTGACGGTCCTACCGAACGTCCGAAGTCGACGTGGTTGTCCGGAATCTGCTGCGACTGTCGCCGAGGCTGCTGCACTGCTTGGTCACTGCTGGTCCGGAAGCGAGGGCCTTGCTGAGATGGCCCCATAGACCGACCGAGGCTGTCGAGAGGAGGTTGCGGAGACTGTCGACGAAACTGAGACTGCTCTTGCGTCCGAACACTCGGCGTCGGCTGGAGAGATCGAGAGCGTTGTTGCCGCTTCTTCTTGTGCTGAGCCTGTTGCTGCTGCTGCTTGGCCGTCTCCCTCATCGTTTGTTCAAAGGGTCTCATGGTCTGCTCAAAGGGGTTGATGGTCTGCTCGAAGGGGTTGAGAGTCTGATCCCAGTTGGTGGTGGGATTCTGGTTCGAAGCGTGGCGTGACGGCCGAGACAGCAGTTTGGCGCTGCTGCTCACGCCCCAGTGCGGGTCCTGCGTGGCGGTCGGAGACGTCCACCCGCTCGCGTTGCTCATAGTTCAGACGTGGACACCTGAGACAGCGAATTCACTTGTGAGGCGGATGTTGCAGCTTGAAAAGCGAGTGCTCTCTCGCTCCTGCGGATGTGTTGGCTGGCATCAAAGCCGCAATGCCAATGCCAATGCATGCGCCAAGACAAGCCGAGCGGGCTGCAAGATAAGCAAGCACAGGCGCTGCCCAGCCCCTACTGACGTCGGAGTCACCGCGGGGCTCCCACTGCCGCCGACATAAATGCCGCAGGACAAGCCGCGCTCCATCCTTTCTATCGACACCGGCACCCAGCAGGTGGCGGCGCCGTCGAGAGAGAACCCTCTCGACCTTGACCTTGTCCTTACCTGGGGCCCCATGCACTTCGACGTGTTGCGCGTTGGCTGCATCGACTTGTCGGGGATTCCTCGGATCCAGGTGGGGCGGCGATCGGCTGAATGCCGCTGTCGATTTGTGCCCCATAGCGTAAACTCGGCGCTTCAACGCCTGCTCTTTGAACCGGGGCGGACTCAACCAACGCACCGCACGAACAGAAGACATGGGCATCATGGTTGGCGTGGGTGGAGCGACATTCAACACGACGGAGACGCCGAGGTGGCGCTTTGGAAATCCACCACGCGAGCGTGTACAAGTATGTCGCTCGGTCCCCGCTATCCTAGGATACAGGGCACGTTGAACCACCCCGCGCGAATACGACCGAGTCGCGATAGCAAATCGCGGCTGGTCTCCGGCCTCCGACTTGGCGGTGCTGTAAGTTTCGCGCCACGCGGGACACGTTCCATCGCCCTCCCGGAGACAGCGTTCGAGACCCACAAGTTTTGAATGCGCGGTGATACTTCCTAAGAACGCGGTCGGTTGACGGTCGTTCCACGAGGAGGAGGAGGCCTCCTTGCTTGCTGCTCTCTGCGGTTCTGATCGCTCCCAGCGCTCTTGGCGGGTTGCAGGCTCTCGGTCGGCGATGTGCTCGGCGTTGGTAGCGGCGGCCGAATGGATACTCGACTGTACGGTACTCCGTTCCGATCACACGGCTGTCGACGCTGTCCTAGCAGTAAGTCGTGTCGGTCCTCTGCAGGTATCTGCAGCTGAAACCTTGGTGCACGGGTTCAAGACCTCGGTCAAGCTGACACGAATCGTGGTGCTTTGGGGCTTTTGGTGCGCCTGCAGTGCCCGACACAGCGGACAGGTTCACAGCAAACCTTTGCGGCATCCCACCCCACGACAACTTTTGCTTCGTCAAGGCAACCCTCGACTTGACTGCATTAGCAACATTCCTACATGTAGAGGTGAGCGCTCGTCAAGATGTAAGGATTGCATGACTTGACCCTCGGCGTTAATGACTGACAGGGTAAAGCAGGCGTCGAGGTAGGGTGCATACAGGACCGAGGGGAGGCGGCGTTTTCCTGACAAAAGAAAGCTGATATCGTATCGAAGAAATAGTGCAGGACTTCACGCAGCGTTTAAATGGGAAAAAAGTTCCAAGGTGATTTATCCTAGACCCGTCACTTTTGAAGCTGTTTCGAGCTGTGTAGCTGAGATGAGGAAGCTCAAGGTGAGGCTGAGGCTTAGTCTTTGAAAGATCGATATCAGGGCTCATCAGCGAGCCGCATATACTAGTTTAATATTCACTCATTACAGGTAACATGCACACGCACACATGTACAACTTCGTTCGTTGTTGTGGCCGCTGACTCACGTTTGGACGGGAATGCCCTGCGTTGTGATGGCCCATTCACCGCTCTCCCTGTCGTCGTCGTCGTCGTCGTCAGACAAATCGGCGTTCACAACCGAGACGGAGTGTTCTCGCTGCTGAGCCATGGCGTTCGCCTGGCACGAAGCCCGGTACATGACCGCAGTGTCGGACTCGAGCCGCTTAATCCTCATGCTCTTCCGGTGCTTGTGAGCTGTTGACGATGCAGGGGCAGGAAGCCCGGCCTTTTCGAGGCACCAGAAGCAGATGTGCGTGGGCACGATGCCCACGCCGTGGACTTCGACCGACTCCTTGGAAGTGCACGATCGGCAGACCACTTGCCCGCACGCGTGGCAATTGACGCGATTCGAGAGCACTTGGAAGGGCTTCTCGCACTGCTTGCAGCTCTTGGCGCAGATCTTGGACACCCACTGGGTCTTCATCACGAACGTCTGCGAGTCGAAGTTCTTCCGACGCAAATGCGAGCAGATACGGCCGAGCGTGTTGCCGTACTTCTCCATCAGGAAGCGAGTGGTAAGTCCCGACGCCCAGGCCGCGTGCTCCATGCCCACCATGTACACGATCTTGGTCTGGCCCTGCGTCGGCTTGTCGGACGACTCTCGCCGTCCCGATCGGCGGACGAAGAAGCCCGACCGGAACATCTTGCACACCTCGAGCCCCGGCTTTTTGGCTTTCGCATATTCCGGGTCCTCGATGGAGTCCCAAAGGCAGTAGCCGATCGTGGAGCCGTCCGGTTGACGCACCATGTCTGTGGCCATGGCCAAGCACATCTGTCGGTTGGCCAGCGGCCCGGGCGTCTGGTAGGTCGAGTATCGCACGTTCATCGAGTTCATGGGGCGCTCCTTGGTCGGTTCGCGCAGATTCGTGAGGACACGCGTCTCCAGCATGTTGTCGTACAGCATCCGGTTGTTGCGGAGCTGCGTCTCCTTGTCGGGCGACAGGAAGAGGCTCATGACCTCGTCCACCGTCGCGTGCGTGTGGGTCACGCAGCAGAAGCGCGTCTGGCCGGGCTGGACGGTGGTTTCGTCCACGTAGCACGAGATGTCCTTCTTGCGGAGCTTGAGCTTCCACTGCGAGTTCTTGGACGAGTCCGGCAGCATCGAGTCGATGGCCTTCTTGACCGACTTCTTCATCCGCGAGATGATCTCGCGTTCACGGCGAGGCGTCAACTCCACGGTCAACGGGATGCTATCGTCGTTGTCGGTCGATTCCTCAGTGATGAGGTCCGACAGAGTCATCGGAGTTCCAGGCAACGGTTGACAGTGGTTCGACGACGGTCGCGATGGACCCATCGAGCGCTGGAAGCTGCTCACGCGGTGGTTCGAGAATTGTTGCGATGGTCTCTCGGACGGCCTTGAAACCTGGTTAGAACTCCTCGGAGGACGCAGCGTCGCCACCGAGTGACGCAGAGCCTGCTGAGACTGAGGCTGGTTATTCCGCCGCGCCGGGCGAGACGCATGCTGCTGAGACGGTCGAGGATTCTGCTGCTGCGACTGACGGGTGTGGGTCGACGACGGCTTGATGGTCTGCGCGAACGGCCTGATGGTCTCCTCGAACGGGTTGACGGTCTGCTCGAATGGCCTCAGTGTTTGCTCGAAGGGCCTCAATGTCTGTCCGAGGTTGATGGTGCTACGAGTTGCAACCCGCTGGGCCCGAACCTGCTGCGGCTGCTGTGGCTGTTGCGAGTGCAGCTGGACGCCGCTACTGACCCCCCAGCGGCGCTTTTGCAAGTCCGACATGGCGCTCGAGGTCGTCATTCTACCTTCGCCCATTGTGTTTTTTTCAGTTCAATAGTTCTAGTGCTGCGGAGACGGAAGCGGTTGTGAGCGCTGCAGCGAGCGAGAGTTAAACTGAGACCGTGGATGTCGTAGGTCGCATGCTCGCCGTGGCCGATTTGCCCGCGCCATCTTGATGCGAGGCAGCATGTTGCGTCTGCAACAAGTTGTCACGGATAATCAAGCACAGTATCCAGGCTCTGTCGAGCGTTCCTGGGCCGCACCTGTTTGCTTGACCGGCACCCGCTTGTGAGTTACTTGCTCGGGGGACAGGTGGGGCTGCAGCCGTTGCGACCGAATGAACGGCGGCGGCGTTGACGTGCGAATTGGCAGCTAAAGACAACGAAGCGGACTCGACGACAGTTCACAAAGCCCCACAGACCGACACATCTCGTGCGTGCGCAGAGCTGAGCTGCGAGATGTCCAACAGGATGGAGAACAGCGGTGCTCTGCCGGCTCAGTTGATCGGCACTCGTGCGGCTTGAGCGCGACTCGCGAAAGCAAATCCGCACTGGCCATCTTTGCTTTGACTGACTCATTGGCGAGCCGACAACTACACATGTACCGCCAAGCTAGAGATGCATGCGCCGTAATATTGAACACGTACGCGTACGCGCGCCATTCCACAAGTACATGCTGGAGGTGCTGCCCGTTCAGCTTGAACGCTGGCCGTTTGCTTTTGATGCCGTTCCATTTGAGACTAGAGCTTGAGACTAACCTGTCATTAGCATAGACTTCACCAAATCTCGAGCTCGAGCATGATACTACCGCACAGTTAGCCCCGCATTGCTGTATGGTTGTCCGCTGTACAGGTCCCCCCCCCCACACGAACTAAGCGGTACTGTCGAACACTGTTTGAAGCGGTCAGTGCATCAGTCACTGTCCGCAGCAAAGCCAGGCAAAGGAACTGTAGCGCTTCGTGCATTTGCATCAAACATACAGGCCCCAATGCCACCTCTGTCGTTGATTTCTTGTCACTCAACGCGGCAACACTCGTCTCAACGGCCCATTACCAACGTCCTCGAGGTCGCCCTTCACCAAATTCCAGCAACGTTAAACCGAGAACGCGTGCCAAAGCGTAATACATGCACGTGTAATACTGAGATCAAAGTTACAAGTTGTAAGTTACAACCACTCCTATCACTACTTCAAACTTCACGCACTCAAGCAGAACGTGGAGCTGGCGCTCGAGGCGGAGAACAAGTCCCTAATAACGCCAGCTCCATCGCTTTTCACACTGTCGACGCTGTCTCGAGGCACAACAGCGCCAGGGTTCGCTTTCAGCATTCCCGCCCTGCTCAAGCAGCCGTAGCAGATGCGGACACTCGTGACCACCGCACCACGCACACTCACGTCCTCCATCCTGAAACAGTGTCCACAAACGACACCACCGCACTTGACGCAGCGGTATCTCTTGACGAAAGGTCCGAACCTCCGACTACAGATCGGACAGTTCTTGGTCTCCCCCTTGGGCTTCCAATTCTCTTGGCGTTCGAACGTCTCCGGGTCCAGCGACCGCGTCCTGTAGTGCTCACACACCCGGCGGCAGTTACCCCCAAAGGTGGACATGTACACCCTACCTGTTAGTTTGGGGACGAAACCCCCGATCTCGACGCCGATGATGTACCGGACTTTGGTCAACGCGTTGGGCTTCCCGGAATTCCGCAGCACGTACCCGGAGCGCCACATTCTACTACGGATGATCTTGTCGGTGGCCGATCGGTCGGGACATTCGGGGATGTCCACCGACTCCCAGAGACAGTAGCCGACGGTGGAGCCGTCCTCCATTGCGATCATGTTGGTGCACACGCAGACGCAGATGTCCCGGCCGTTCATGAGCACGGGCGTGTCGAAGCTCGCGTAGCGGATGTAGACGGATTGGTACGGGGCGTTGAGGGTGGCGCGTTGCAGCACCGAGAGGATCTTCGCCTCCTTGACGTTGCGGTACATGATGCGGACGTTCCTGAGCAGCATCTCGGTGTCGGAGACCATGAACATGTTCATGATGTCGGCCACGGGGGCGTCGGTTCGACCGACGCAGCAGAACCGAGTGAGACCTTTGCCGACACTGTCGTCCACGTAGTAGGAGATGCCTCTCTGGCTCATGCGGAGCTTCCAGGCCTCGTGGTCGAGGGACTGGAGCACGTCACGCTCTAGTTCCTTCATCAGCTGCAGCATCTCGAGCTTCCGGTTCGCGGAGAGGTGGACGACGTGGTTGGGGTCTTGAGACTGTCGGAGTCGACTGCTGGACAGACTCGAGCCCGGTGGGCAGGACTGGTGGCGACGGACACTCGAGTGTCGGCAGTTGGCTTTGGTGGACGGGAAGCTCGAGATGGCTGTCGACATCAGGACGGGAGGCGGCTGAGCTGTCGAGCGCTAGTTGAGAAGTGATGGAGGCGAGGAAGATGTCGGGAATCATTGGGAGGAGAGAAGTGGTGCACGTCCCACATATACGATGCTGCGGTAGATTCGTCCGTCTCGAAGAGAAGACCGACAACGTGGAGAACTCGCTGGATGGCGTCTCGACTGTCGACTTCAAGATCATTTTCGCGGACTTGATGACCCGAGACGGTGGTGGACTACTGTGGCCCCCCCCCCTTCCCTCGTCCCTTTTTGCATGGGTCGGAGGCAGGGGGGGGGGGGATCCCTTGGCAATCAATTCATGCCATAGTGGGGACGTCTCTTTTACCTATGGACTGCATGGGGTTCCTCCTCCGTTGTGAGCACCTTCCTACCGCCTAGCACGGACAATGCAGCGCCGAACAAAAGTGATGCGTCAAACCACTGTAACAAGCTTAGGTGCTCGTTCAGACCAGGTGTCCTTTTTCGAAGCAGCTTCCACACAATTGCATCGTGTCCGTTGCCGCGCACGTCTCCCCACCGCCTCTTGTTTTCTCTGTTAGCCTGCGATCGTAGTGCAAGTTGTGTCGACCGCACCGTTCTGCCGAAGACTGCATTGCATGCTTGCCCATCAGTCGGGAAATCCCTCTCGAGCCGGTCTAATAGAGAAATAAACACTGGGATAAACCCCACTAGCTGGGAGAATGCAAGCCAAATGCTAGCAGGGCAGATCTACTGGTGGACCGTTGAAGTGAATGTGCGCATGATTGGTTTTGATGGTATGCAAAACACATTGATACTTCGAGTGATCTGACTTGTTCACCGAGCCTCGAAGCTTAAACTTACAGCAGCCCACTCGGGGTATTTCAGCTTGTAGTACTTGGCTCGTACTGTCCAAGCTTATCCCAGTCTCCCTTCGCTGCTTCGCGTAGTAGCTGTTTGTCACCTGTGGCCAAATCGCTGCGGTCGATATAAAAAAAAATGTGATGGCAATATCCGGCGTCTTCTTCATCTTGTCCATGGTAGCGTAGTCGCGCTTGAGAGAGCTCTTCAGCACGTTCCTAATATCCACGAGTCCGAGGTTACTTTCCAGCTTCGAAAAGGAATTGGATCAGGTTAACTTCTGCACCGCAGCCTTCTCAGCCTGTAGTAACTTGGATCTGGTCAACATTGGCGCCGTGCTCGACGCTTTCTCCGACAAAACACTGGGCAAACCTCTCAACCATCGTCAGTGTCAGCATCAGCACGCTCACTGGTTCTCAAGAACCTGCCGCATATGCTTTGAGTCGATATATCGTTGTGCAAGCTTGCAAGGCCAGTGGAAGTTGTATCGGAGAGTCAGTATGTCACCACGAACAGTGTAGATGTGTGGTAAATGTATATTGTGCACAACCACAGACTTTTCGCCAGAAATGACCCCACATGTGCAATGCGTAGCAAATATTCATCTACATCCGATGAAAAGTGAAAGCGAATACTAGTAAATATCTACTCGAGTTTTGCGGGTCTTGCATGAACACATGTAGTAGGAAATGCACAAGGAAGCTGCTACCCGGATGTAAGAATACAAGCTAAATATGTCCAGAACTTCTTCACTTCGCAGTTTCTTGCCAAGGCCTCAAACTCTCAAGATCCAAACCTTCGTGCAACCCAGCTTCTTCGTGCTAGTTGCTGCGGCCATCCTCCTCATCAGCTCAGACGTCGTCTCCGCCTCCATTGGTGCAGACATCATCAACACGCTGTACAGGTTACTGATGAGCACCTCGTGCGAGTCCATGAGCCTGATGATTCATGTCATGTATGCCTGGTATCTTCTACAGTGTAGGCTTAACCAATGCCTTAACCCCTATACTATCGATTCTTAAGACGCGCCACTGCACAAATAAATGTCTAGCTTGCGCATGTTTGCATAGCAGTAAGGCTCCGCCATCTCGTACCGATGTTGTACAGCGCAGGCATGCTTGTGAAAGGTAGCACACACTAACTAATAATTAGTTGGTGTGTGCTAGCGTACAATTATTGAAAGTGCTGTTTGCACTCGAGTTTGACTTCTAAATCAGCTACGTTGCTCGTGAGCACTACTTCGTCAATCGAAACCCATGCCAATGGAAAATATTACAAAACGCAGCAATACTGACATTTTGAAGTTTAACAACATAAAACTATCTACCCCTCGCTAGATTCAGAATAAGCTCGACCACAGTATGAGTATTTTATTGCTATCCTAGTTTCCAAAGTGTTTGTACTGCATAGTTAGGATTATATCAATACGTGACCCTATCTCCTCAGTAAACGCTCAAAACCTGGCTGTATATCAAACGCTAGTGCACTGCTTGCCAATTCATCAGGAAACCCGGTCGAGCAACCAGTAACATTTCCTGTATATCGATAGCACCCTAATAAAAGGACGACGCAATCTCTCTCTCTAACCAACACCAGCGTGCTGCACCCTCGTTCACATGCCTCACTTCTCAAGCTCAACTGGTTACCTAGCACTCCATACTTACGCTAGTTTTTCGCAACAGCGATTGAACCCGCGCCGTATCTGAATACCAGCATCTGCTTACTTGGCTCATCCTAAACGACTAACCCACCTTGGGTGTTCCGCCTTGTAGTAATCCGTGAACTTGTACCATAACTTGTAATAGGCGAATAGCTCGTCATCGTCCTTCGTTGCCAGCCGTAGTCGGGACTTGCCTGCCTTCGTTGTTTTCGCAAACTTGCGGTTGAGATGAAAGAATAGGAACATGTCATCAGGATCTTGGTTCTGCTTGTCCATAATCCTGAAGCTTTTGATAAGATTGTCTTTTTCAGCCCTCTTGACTTTTTCTCCCACCTGCGCAAAGTCAAGATTTTTCTCCAGGCTCGTAAGCGACTTGGACCGGGTCAGCTTCTGAACTGCAGCCTTCTCAGACTCCAGTGACTTTGATCGGGTCAACTTTGCAGCCGTGCTCGCTGCTTTCTCTGACAAGGTACCGGGTAATACTCTCTCTTCGTCGTCCAATTCGATGTTTTGGTCATCACTGTCAGTGCTGGTTCTAAGAAATCGGCCAGCCTTGCCATAAATCGTCACGGCATCGGTCGAGTGCAGGAGACTCGAGGTAGCTGTCTCGGAGACCGCGATATCCGCGTCGATGGAGGCGGAGACGACATCCGAGCTGGCAAGGATGGTGCTTGCGGCAACAAGCAGGAGGAAGCGAAACTGCATCGCGACTTGGACTTCAGCACTTGGGGCGTGGACTGGAAATTGCGAAGTGAATTCTATGGCTGCCTGCCTCTCAGCCATACTTGGCATGCGTGGGATCGCACCAAAGAGGCAGCAATAC
>JAHWLF010000085.1:0-22653 GCA_024679295.1 Phytophthora parvispora
CCTTGAGCTCTCGACCTGCAGTGGCGGCCTTGGAGCATGTGGCCGCCTGCATCTCCTCCTACCTGGACGGGTCGGTGATGGTCCCGTTGGCGTCCGCGTGCTCCTTCGGGTCGACTCGCCTGCTCGACCGCATCTGGGAGAACAGTTCCCCCACATCAAGTCCAGGCGCGAGTTGGTCGGTTTCCCAATTCCTGAGAACGGATGTCCACTATCACCGGTCCCAGTTCTCGAAATCTCTTTGGACGGCGGTGAATCGCGGGGATTTAGCCATTGTGCGGTGGCTTCTCGACCATTTCTCGGGGTGTACGGCGGACGTCCGTGTCGTGGAGGAAGCTGCTCGCGGCGGTCGACGGGAAATTCTGGAGCTTTTGTTCGAGTACGAGACTCAAAGTCCAAGAGGCCAGGACGACGATGTAGAGCGAAATGTAATTCAGTGGGGTGGAGACGACATGGCGAACGCTATCGAAGGAGGGCATAGCGACCTGGCTCGCTGGCTGTATGAGAACACTCCTGGTGTTGAAAGGAACTTGTGGAAGCTGATGGAGGGGGCCGTGCGCCAAGGTGACATGGCGTTGATCCGGTGGATCCTTGACGTCGTGTACCCAGCGGACTGTCATCTTCCTCTTCCGTCGATGAACGATGCGGCAGCAGGCGGCCACTTGGAGGTCCTGCAGTGGGTGTTTGAGCAGAACTACGGAGGCGATTCCGATCACGCTCTTGAGGCAGCTGCCAAGAATGGTCGGCTGGATATGGTGGAGTGGCTTGTGGAGAACGGGGTCACGAAAGGGGCCAGGGAGGCGGTGCAGGCGGCGTGTGGTGGGGGACATTTGGCGATTGTGCAGTTGCTCGTGAAGAGTAGGTTGGTGCAGTACCCTCATTTTGCCATGGGCTGCGCTATCCGTGAAGGCCATTTGGATATCGTGGAGTATCTGCATGAAGTCGGCATCTCGTACGAGCGTCCACGCATGCTGATCGATGCAGCTTCGAGCGGCCAACTGGACGTCGTGAGGTGGCTTTGCGGCAGATTTGATCATGCTTCCCTATTTCCAGCAGTTGCTGCTTCACGTGGGGGGCTGTCGAACCACACTGCCATGGATCGAGCGGCCGGTAATGGCCATTGGCACGTGTTGCAGTTTTTGAGCTCGATTGCAGCAGTGATGGAAGCGACAGGGCAAAATGGTGGACCGACTTGTTCAGATTGGGCACTGTCCTCAGCGTGCGCCCAGGGCCATTTCGAAATCGCAAGATGGCTGCATAGCACATACCCTCACTTGCGCTTCCAGGCTTCCACCACAAGCATGACAGCCCGCAACGGCAATCTCGAGGTCCTCCAATGGCTTCACGGCCTGCCTAATGTCGAATGGTCGACCGATGTCATGGATTCGGCGGCCGAGAATGGTCATCTAGCGGTGGTGAAATGGCTGCATGAGAATCGCGGTGAAGGCTGCACCACCAACGCGATGGACTACGCTGCACGCAATGGCCACCTCAACGTTCTGCGCTGGCTGCACGCAAATCGTTTGGAGGGATTCACTGCTGACGCGATGGATTTCGCAGTTGACCGTGAGCATTTTGAAGTGCTGCTGTTCTTGCGCGCTAACCAAACCGAAGGCTGTTCGACTTCCGCGAAGCTGTTTGCTCGGGAGCACCGAGAAACGCACATTCTAGAGTGGTTGGAACAGCATTATCCAGACGATAGTCCGTCATTTCGTCTCTAGAGAATAAAACAGAGCGTTAAAAATGCATTTCAAAGTATCTTGCCACCACCTCTATACGGGCATCTTGTTCTGCTTCGTTTCGCATTGAGGTACATGTCGAAGTGCTTTGCAACCACTTCTAACCTACTTAAAAGTTAAGGAGAAAACCTGAAGCAGAGACACAAGGATGCATTCTGCCGCCAGCCATATCTTTTTATGACAAATTCAATACGGAGAACTGTCCATCAGTTTGGTATACAGTATAGCTGAAATACTACAACAACGATATGGGCATTTTCACGGAGATATTCAGGTGATTTTCTTCTACAAAATTCTCCTAAACCTCCGGGTTGGCGAGGGCATCTTGTTCTGCCTCACAGTACTTCTGGATAGATAATATGATGTTCTGGCGGAAGCGATGATCCTATTTTGAAAATGAAAAGAATCGCTCTCGATAGCCTTCACATAGCCTTAGTTTACCCTGGCCTTAAAAGCAAGTAGTTAGGATCCGAGACGCTTACGAATGTCTACCACGCTTCTGCAGTCTCTCAGCAAAATGCTTGAGATCTGGGATGCTCTTGAGGTCTTGGAACAGAACTGTCATCTGTGCGTGTGGGATGCATTTTTCCAGCAGTGAGATGGCAGTTTCGTCTGAAAAGCGGTAGACCCCCTTCTTCTTCCTGTACGTCTGAGTGAACCTAAGCCACTGCAGTAGCTTCTTGCTATCAGCGATACTTTTCGTCCCTTTGCCTAGGCGGAATGTCTTGAACAAAGTCGCAGGAGTGTATCCTATCGCAAGCCATACTTTCTCTGACAACTGCATGTCGAGTTTCCGCAGTCGCCATGTCGCTTGGTCCAGCTGAGCAAGTTTCGGCAGACTTGCTCTTTCGTCGCTGTGTACCTTGTATTCAGTGTTGGTATCACCCACAATGTTCATATCGTTCGATCGGAGCAGCCTTGTTTTGATGGTCACGTGCTTATTGCTAGCGAGTAACGAAGAACGCATCAACGGTTGGGGCTGGGTGTGTGCTGATATCGTGTCCAAAACCCCGAAGACGATGATGATTGCCAGCCCACTATGGGGCAGGTGCATCCTGGCTTGATTCCAGGAGTGCTTGGTCGATTGAGGGAGAATTGGCAAATAAAATCCTCCCCAGCCTGCCAGTTCTCTATCGCAAACCTGAAGGTTGGTCACAGTTATTTCGGCTCGATCCCTTAGTATTTCGAAGTACATCCTAAAATGCATTTGCAAGTTTATGCATTCTGATCGCGTTAGATCTGTATTTCAAAGTACACACACAGGTGAATCGGTCATTCTGCTGTAACCTTCAGGCCCGCTCGGAGTCGTTTTTATTTTCATTCGCAGTGAATTTAGTGCTATGTTGAAGTATATGACATTGAACTACACTGTAGTTCTAGATGCCATTTGCAAACAAATGGGAAGAGCGAGCTTAATGACTGCTCACGTTGCTTAGTTCGAATTGCTTTGCTTCTCGCTCTACCTATGAATGCGTCTCCCAAACGCCAACTCAATTCCACAGCGGATCCGGATAGTTCTCCTCTAGCCACGCAAGGATATGCTTGTGCCCGCGCCCCAGAGTAGAAAGCTTGGCTAACGCAGTGCTGCCCTCTGATCGCTGATCACGCAAGTACAGCAGCACCTCGAAGTATCCTAGTCCAGCAGCATTGTCCATTGCTTTAGAAGTGCATCCCTCGGAGCGATTGTCATTCAACCACCGGACAACTTTGAGATGTCCCCACCACGCGGCATGGTCCATCGCTACCTTGGTGCATCCCTCGGTCCGGTTTGCGTGAAGCCATTTCACCACAGAAAGCCTACCACCACCAGCTGCCTCATCCATAACAGCACTTGTCCAAACCATGTCCGTATGGTCATGAAGCCACTGCAGCATCTCCAGGTGACCATTCTTAGCGGCATTGCATAACGTGGGATAAGGTCGACATTGTTCCGGGTAGATATGATAAAGCCATTTCGCGACCTCGAAGTGTCCGAGCGCAGCAGATACTTGAAAGGCGAGGTGGGAGCACGCTGGACCTCCACTTTTCCCGACTTCCCGGTTTGACTCAGATATTGCATGGAGATATTTCAGCACATGAAGATGACCATTGATTGCTGCTTCATCCATCGCGGGGCTCGTTGACCTGTCCGCAGTATTCAACGGCGGGAATAGTACCTCGTCTTCGTACTTTTCACGCAGCCATTTCACGATGTCGAGATACCCGTTATGAGCAGCTTTCTTCATCATCGTAGGAGCCGCATCGACCATGTCGACGTCGTAGAGATAGTTCACAATATCCAAGTGACCACAGCAGATAGCATTGTCCATGGCATACAGAGCGTAGTGCCCCAAATCGTGATCGTGTAGCCATCGCAAGATTGACAGATGGCCTTCCTTGCAAGCTGCTTGAGTAGCTTCGTCCTCCCCTTCAGTTATTCCATGGTTAACAAGCCACTCCACCATATCCAGGCGACCGTTCATTGCCGCTCCCTGAAGAGCACGATCCGACCCGCCTTCGTACCCCTGCTCAAAGATCCATTGCAAAAGCTCCATGTGGCCACCAGCAGCAGCGTCGTTGAGTGACGGCGGGGGTAGATTGAGGTCAGGCCTGTACACCACATCGAGCAACCACCGAACCGCCGACATGTCGCCTCTGCGAACAGCAAACTCCATTGCTCTGGACAGGTCTCGATCCGCCTCTGGGGTGTTCTCGTATAGCCACCGCGCGACCTCGGGGAAGCCTCCTTCCAGCGCCTGCACGATATCATCCGTGCCCCACCAGATAGTATTCCTCGTGTCATCTTCTCCATCTTGTTGGCTCTCATACTCCAGAAGGTACTGCAGGATCTCCAGCCGACCGTGCCGTGCCGCGTCTTCCACGACTTCGACGTCCGCCTTGCAATCCGAGAAGTGCTCCATGATCCAGCGGACAATTCCCAAATCCCCTCGGATCGCCGCAGCCCGGAGCGACTTTGTGAACTGGAAGCGAAAGTAGTGGACATCGCTTCTCAGGTGCTTGCACAGAGACCAACGGCGACTGTCGTCCAGAGTCTCCGGGTCGCTGTTCTCCCAGATGCGGTCCAGCAGTCGAATTGGCCCGGACGCACACGCCTCATCCAGAGGAATCAGGCCGGAATGATCCAAATACGAGGAAATCGCCCTCAGAACATGGCCCAGAGCTGCTACAACAGGCCAAGGACGAACAACAAGCGTCACCACGGTTAGCGGAGACACTGGCATTGCGGCCAAGTCGTTTCTATCCAACTGCCTACGTTTCTAACTAACTGCCGGTATTTCTAACTAACTGCCGTGTTTCTATCGAACTGCCAGCACATATCGCTGATGTGAACGAAATGGAGCGAGGATGGTTGGTGGCGGTAGAGCGTTCCCCCGGGATCTACCGCGACTGGCAGGAAGCGCGGGGCCAAGTGGATGGATTCCCCGGCGGCAGGTGGAAGAAGTTCCGGTCGAGAAGCAGCGCGGAAGAGTTTTTGGCCTCGTCGCCAGATACTGCACGCAACGCTACCGTAGTTGAAGTGCTCCCCCGCGCTCCCCTCAGCCTCGTCGGGCTCTAAACCAGCATGACTATAGTGGGAGCGGGGAACGCGGCAGTGGTCGAGTAGTATGCCTTGTATTTGGACAAATGGTCGGGTATTTGCTCGTCGCCTGAAAGGGCGGAAGAGAAGACAAGACGACGCGAGTGACCGAATGTGCGGCTTTCGCTGACGCTGAAGAATGTCTGGGAGCTTTCGGGATGATAGTAGACCCGCAAGGACCGACGATGGGTGGCCTATCGCCGAGGGATGTCGATGTGTGAGGTGCCAGACCCGGAGAACCCGACTCGTTGGCGGCCTTCTGCGATGGCAGCGACATCGACAATGGCTAGTACAATTGCCACGCGGCCTATGCCTGCATCTCCCGCACAACCGAAGCTGGGACGTCGTCCAGAAGGTGAAAGGGTCTTTCGCGACGAGGAATCGAGCCGAGTACTTGACCGCGTTGGAAGCCACCATCAAGCGAGCCAACATTCAAGACCCCAGGCACGAGAAGACGCTGGTCATTTGCTCGGACACTAAGTTGCTAGTTAGCAAGTGGGTGATCGACTGGATGTACGACAGCTGGATCACGTCAACGGGCACCCCCGTGAAGAACCGAGAGTTACTACAGTTACTGCTGGAGCCTCGCGGCACCAGACGTGCAGTGGTGTTCGAGCACGTGAGAGCTCATACTGGTGGTCAGGACTGGGCCTCGCGCTGGAACGATGTTGCAGATCAAGCTGTGAGGAGCGCGGCCTGGGCTGCGGCACAGAATGCACACCCGGCAGTCCCGCGTCCACGCATCTGTATGATGCCGGTGCTTGCCGCGTTTGGAGGAGAGCCGAACATTCGCACGTACCGTGACTTGTACCGAGGCAATGGTGGTGGATCCATGTCCGGGGAAAAGGCAGCCGCGGCACCTTGATTCGCAAAGCTTGTGAAGCGATCCTGCTTGTTTGCCGGGTATTGACTCAATCCTATTGAGTGCAATTATTCATGTTTCTCACTTGATGGTGCATCTTTCTTAATCGTGCTGTCCGTCATTTTGACCCATCTCGCATGGGTTTTGGAACATCAATTGCTTGTTCATATCCTGCTTTACTAAACTAAACTCTTCCATGATTGCTACTTCTTGCAGGATAATCCATCACGACACTGGTTCGACATGCACTACCATTTCGAGCGCGCCATTCACACTCTTCTGCACGTCCATAAAGCTACGGAACAGCACCGGCAGTTTAGAAGTAGCGACAGCGAGGCCAATTCCACGACCCGGGGAAGCAGCCGCCACCAAAGCGGCAGCGCGGCCAGTTCCAAGACCCAGGGAAGCATCCCCAGCGGCAACGCGGCCAGTTCCACGATCCAGGGAAGCACATACCGCCTCCTGGGAAGATCTCGTTGCCAGGGTTGGCGTTGGTGTCAGCATCACCTCCTCCGGCAGCATTTTCATGCCCACCCGACGGTTCTTGCAGCTGGCGCAGGTGAGGTCCTGTGCATGAGTTTGGAACAAGTGAGAGGGAATGTTCGGGATCACCCTGCCGAGAATTCAGACAATACACATTGAATTCGTACCCTTGTCGTCCAGCTCCAACCCGTACGCACTTGGCACGACCGAAGCGGCAATCGCCACCACCAGAAGCAGCAACAGCGCAGAAATCTTCATCGTGAGGAGGTTGGGCGGGGCGGTACTTGATCCTTGTGGCTGCTTTCGCTTCGGCGGCGAAATTGGCGACTGAGCTCTCGGAGCAGCGAAAGTCTTTTGCTTTCGCAAGACACGATGCCGCCGTTGGAGGGCTTGCCAGTCTCCCAGGTCGACAACGTGTGTTTGCTCTGACGACCATTTTACCTCAGATAATCTGCGACGGGCTTGTTTTCGTGTTTCCGCGCAAAACTTGCCATCCACAATCCCAACTGCTTCGGGCAATTAAACGCACAGTGGCGTGGCGTACACCAACTATTCCTCGCGGTCGAAGAAGGAGAAAAGCTGTGGAACGGCCCAAGACCTTTCTTCTTCATTGGTGGCTTCCCATCAATCAAAGCTTGACCCGTTAAAGACTTCATTTTGGATTCTCTACGCGAAGACACCATGGACTGCGAGAAGCTTGGAGAGAACATCGCAGCTCTGGCGGCCGGGCTGGACGAGGCGTTGGGGTCTCCCACTGAAGACATTCTGGACCGTGGATTGTCTCTTTTCGACGAGGTGGAGGCGTATCCGACCCGCTCCGTGTACGACAGCAGCTCCAACAGCAACCCCGATGCGATGCGAACATTGTGGTTCTCGGAACGACGGGACGGGGAAGAGCACAGTCGTGTCATTTTTCCCTCGCCCAAGAGGAACTGTCGTTCCTCTTGGGCGAGGGAAAAATGTTGGTGCACCTTGAACCCCGTTCTCCCGTGTGCTGGTTTCGGAACGCCCGCTGCCTGGAGTTGTAATTCGCAGTGGAAGTGACTTGACTACTCTGCTCCCAATATGCACCATGTTCGCGCGGGTGAGGAGGTGATTGCTGCTTGGGATATGCCAGGCAGTCGAGACACGAGGGGATTTGTGGAGCCTTTATCTTCAAGTAGATGCTGGTTGACGATAAAACCCTGCGCTTCATTATTGTGAGCCCACCTCTACACGAACGCCCCCAAATTGCCTCGCTGCAGAACACGATAAATGGGTCGCTCATTCGAGCAGAATATGCTGTGCTCGTGTACACGAAGTGCAGCTGGGACTTCGATCCTGGCAGCACGGCGGACCTCAAGATCAAGGAGAGCAAGCGCGGAATTCAGTCATTTGCGCTGCTTGAGCCAGTGAAGTCGGACCCGGAAGGACATGACTACACGAAGCAGTATCGGGACGAGAAATGCGAGATATTGGCAGCATTGGCTGGACTGCGCTCGGACTCGGTGAAGTTTGAAGACCCTCTGCCTGACGCGGCTCAACGCTTGCTTGATAAGTTTCGCGAAAGCAGCGTCGCGTTTGCGCGAGAGAAGTTGTCGACCAGCTTCGTTAAAGTGTATCACTGGGATGGATATAGTGGATCGTTAGAAGATTTCGAAAAGACCCTCGAAGAATTGAAGACTGCGGGAAACTTGTCGCTCGAAGATGTACTCGTGCTCATGGCTCGCCTTGTACCAACAAAGACGATCAAGTTCGCAAAATCGTAGCGTTATCGAAGCCAGTAGGCGTCTGTCTCACGTTGGGATCTTGATTGGTGATGAAATTCGCTGTCGTTTGAGTGAATGGATGAATCAAGAATGCTTCATAGTGATCGAAAGTATCAAGGAGTATCAAGGAGAAGCTAGCAGCATTGATTCGCGATAGTTACGACTACGTCCGCGTCGACAAACTGCCCGTGTATCCCGCCGCGGAAGTAATGGTTGTCAGTGCGTAGCACCTCTGCTTGTCGGGTGCCATGAAAACTATCGAGAACTTTGTCGCCAAACGGCAACAGTATGTTGCTTCGGTCAGAACTATACCAGTGGTGGTGTTGGTGGGATTTGCGTCGCTCACAGTTGACTCGACGCTGGTTCTGTGGGTGAATGTTTCTTTGGTTAGCCCGTTCGTACGCGTGGAATTAGAAAGTGCGTTCAATTTACTTCTGCAGCGGGCCAAGCGAAAGGCAGACGATGCTACAATTATAATCAAGCCATATACGGGAAACACGGCCTGCCTGGGCTCCCTGGAGGTATTCTTACTGTAGTCTGCAACGAGCTCGAAGATGTCACGCACAAGTTGCGTGCAACTGTGTCTTGTGGGCGGAGTGGCGGCAATGCTCAAAATGGGGGCGATGGGGGAGTGGCGTCGACTCACAAGTACTCATCCAGGGACTTCGAAAATGAAGTTGATTGTGCGACCAAACTCGGCCTTCCTGAGAAAAAGGTGTTGTCAACGGACTACAAAGCACATTTTACAAGAACTATGCCCGCTTGCTGGGTGTTCTGCGGCACTCACGGACTAAAAGAATGGAAGGTTGCTTGTGAATCAATGCCTGGTACTTCAGGAAAACGTCCTGGCAGTGGAGGAATTGGCGGTTTTGTTGGAGTAGGTGGGAGGCTTCGAATTCGTGTGGGCTCTGACGTGTGGAAAGGAGCAGGCACGTTGGGAAACTAGGAAAAGATGGAGCTTCCGGACGGCCGTCTCGAAATGGTCGGGCAAGCCCGAATTTTTCTGCTACGGTGCACCAGTGGTACCTTAAAGATGGGTGGTATAATGGTACGACGTCAAAACCCGAAGTCGAGCTCGATGCACCGTCTCCAGTTGCTACTCCTCCATTGATGTATGCAGAGACTTCTTCCGGAGCGGGCAACTCTAGTCTTAGCCTCCAGTTTATAAAACAGAATCACGAGATCGTTCGCAAGCATCTGCAAGACTGTCTTGTTTTGCCAAGACAAGTTTCGCAAGTGTGACTTTAGCGACCTGACGTCGGTGTGGGGCAATGCGGATGCAACGCGCGTCTGAGTTACAATGTCTCGGCGTCAGTTGCAGTTACAATTTATATTTTCCACTAAGAGATAGTCTGTTTCGATCCGATATCACCACATTTTGTTTTCTGGAGATCATTATTTTTTTAGCGTAGAAATTCCGCAACCGGAATCTTGAGAGCGCTCCAGGAAAGGTGCGAATCCCGTTAGGAGGTAGTACCTTTCAGAAATGATAGCTACAGACCCCACCGCACACACCCGGAAATCTCACTTCGACATTTACCAGCCAGCGCAAAAGCCAAAACCCGGCGATAGTCAACATGCCGCGTGAGCGTGAGGATATCGAACACGATATTGAGGAGTTGTCTGCCCGCTTGGATGGACAAAACGATACGCCCAGCAAGCCTGACATCTACCGAGCGTTGGATCTCCTCAAGGAAGTGGAGGTGTATTTGGGGCATTCCATAGCTGAGAGCGGGATGAAGTGCGAGTCCAAGTCGAACGTTGTAGTTCTTGGGCCATCTGGTGCGGGCAAGAGCACAGCTGTGTCGTTCCTTTTCGGAACAGGACGGCTCAATGTTCGCCACCAAGGTCGGCTTTCGCGGGTTCTCGTCGCCGATCCACCGCTACAAGGAGTTGAAATCCGCGGTGGAGCGATCTCCATGACGCTGTTGCCCGTTGTGAACCATGTGAGACTCCAATCCGGTATGATCGCTGTGTGGGATATGCCGGGGTGTCGGGATACGCGAGGTCCATTTGCAGAACTTGTGGTGCACTTCATTTACAAGTGGTTGTTGAAGAGCGAGGAAAACCTGCGCTTCCTGTTGGTGAGTCCTCCTCTGCACGAACGGCTCCAGAGGGCTACGCTTCAGGACTTGATTAATGGCTCTCTCATTCGAGAAGACAACGCGGTTCTCGTTTGCATGAAGTGTGCGACTGACTTCTATCCCCGAACTGCAGCTGACCTCGATCTCGATAGTATTGACGAAAGTAAGGCGAAGATTCCAACCTTTCCGTTGCCCGCGCCAATCCAATCAAACCCCGATGGACACGATTATTCCGCGCAATATGCGAGAAGGAAGAATGATATTCTGACGGCTCTGGGTAACCTTCATTCGCATCCAGCGGAATACAATAAGGCGCTTCCCGACGCCGCTGTACTTCTCTTGGGTCAGATGACCACAGCTTGCGTCACGGTTGCTCAAGACCGCCTCTCAGCCATTTTTCTGGAGGAGTGTAATTGGGAAAGTTACTTCGATGATTTTGACGAGATTGCTTTCACGCTTGATCAACTCCAGAGTGGTGACCGCATGACGCTAGAAACCGCGGTGGATACCTTGACGAGAGTTGTTACCGGCGGTTCCCGCTTTCAACATGATGAAGACTTGCTCAATGCCAGTGAGCGATTGTTCACCTTGAGCATGCTGAATGGCCGTGGCCATCTGTGCAACTTGAGCAATTGGCTAAGTCCCAACGCCAACTTCACATTGGAAATCGCCAAAGCCAAACTGGTGGGCTTGAAGAACGCTGTGGAGGCGTACTATCACTCTGAGAAGCATCGCGGTACTCCCAACACTTTGGTCGTCAGCGCATTTGATCTGCGGTTGTCGGATGAACAAGCTATGATCGACAAGTTCGTCAAGAAACGTGAAATGGCGATTGATCGTGTTGAAGCGATCCCGAATGTGATTCTCATCGGCTTTGCCTCACTAAACGTTGACGTTGGGCTGCGGATGTGGGCGAACGTTGCGCTTGTGAGCCCTACGATCCGAGTAACTACCGAGGAAGTCTTCAATTTGACTGCAGTTGGCCAAGCAGCGAGCGCTCAGAAATATAACGAGAATGCCGGAGAAGATGGTCTTCACGGGACGCCTGGGCTTCCTGGCGGCAATCTGTTGGTGGTATGTGACGACCTCCGTGATGGGGCTCAAATGCTTCGCGCTACTCTCAGTTCTGGTCAACGCGGTGGAGACGCGCAAAACGGGGGAGACGGAATCGACGGGGCAGACTCGGAGTATGACAGGGCTACATTGTTGGATGCGATCAAGACCGAAATCAAGGGAGGGCTGCTCGCCAAAGCTGGCAAGAAGCTACCCAGAGAGTTGAAAGGCGGTCTCCTTCTTACTGAATTCGATCAGGTTGATTCACCGCTTAGCGGAATGTCTTACGGAACCCCAGGGAGGAGGGATCTAATAATTGTGAAAGACCCTGAGCCGGGGAATCCGCGACTACCCGCAGGAAGCGGTGGGCGAGGTGGAGCTGGTGGAAAAGGCGGCGTGGTTTTGATTAGATCCGCTCGTCAGGGTGACTGGGAAGCAACTGGATCGATTGGCCCCCACGGCCTTGACGGAAAAGAAGGAGCAGCGTCTCGAGATGGTTTTAGTAGTCCGAGCTTCACTGCTACCGTCCAGCAATGGTACTCGAAGGGAGGGTGGCGCGGTACCCATTTCTCGGAGCCGAAGATTGAGGTATCTGCCGAACCAATGGGCCCCGAAGAGCAGCCAGTGCTCGTTCCCGCGACGCCATCTACGGAGGATGCAAGCGAGTCGGTCAACAACACGGGTCTTGGTCTTGGCTTCGTGCAAGGCAAGTATCGAGACCAGTTCGAGAAGCTGGAAACGAAGTTTCTCAACTGCATCTTCAACGAGCCGACGGTTAAGTGGGCGTAGCTTGACTTTCTGCAGGTTTCTTGTTGCATGTCAATCAAACACCCAAACTAGTTGTTGTCAATTCGTAGTCTGACCCTGGGTTGGTAAAATGGCTCCAGCGCAGGTACGCTTTTCAGGCATAACTGATCCGATGGTGATACGTCAGATCAAAAGAACCGAGAAATGATATGCAGAAACAAAGGGAAATGCAGAATACATCAATTTAATTTAATGTTGGGCAAAGAGACTGAGGAAGTCCTTTCCTAGTGAAGTTCGCAGCGGTGGTGAGCGAGAAGCTGGTAGCAGTCTCGACCCGCCCCACCCCATACCCGAAGTTGAAGGTGGCGGTGCTGGCATGGATGCGTCTCCTAACGCCGTGTAGTCGTCCAAGTGCAGGTCCGTCATCTCCGTTGCTGCTAAAGTCATGAGGTCCTCGGACGAGTACAGCGGGGTTTGCTCGATCGCAGTATCTGGGTCCATCGAGTCGTAGTCAACTCCCGGTGAAGAACCCACAAAGAACGGGTTTGTGCTTGAACGGATCCAATGGAGCTCAGGTTTCTCTCCAACTGAGATTGTCGTTGTGGGAGCTGTCAGTTTCGACGCTGCGGCAGCGCGTCTTGATGGAAAATGGTTCTCAACGTGGTGGTGTGGCTCGTGCTGCGGTTGTTGCTGTTTGTTGATAATTCTGTGACTGTGATATTGAGGACCGTCGCTGTCTTCAAGGTCATCCTCGATCGCTACGTCCACGTCAGGATCAAGCGCAGGTCTTGGACTTGGAAGAGAAATGATTGTCTCGAACAAATGCGCGTTGTTGATCTGGTCGTCCTTGCCAAACCATTGCAGGGAACTCTGACCCGGGTCTAGATCGGCGGACATGGCTTGATCGCAGCCACGGCTTCCGTCCGAGCCCCTAACAGCCATGCGCAAGAGCTGCTCTTGGTTGCTAAAGGGCCAACGACGAGTACTATTGCGAGGGTTGTGCGCTGAATCCAAACCTGACGGAAGTGTTGATCGTGTGTCAGCAGGAGAATCCAAAGCTGATTCACTGGCATCCGTCGTGACTTCAATCCTGAATGGAGGCGGGACGCTTTCATCAACGTCTGCGAACCCGTCGGTTTTGGGGTCATGATGCGCTTGGTTACAGGAGAAAACATTATTTTTCTCGACAACTCCGCGTCTTGAAGGCGCGTTTGGGTCCTGGGATAGACCCTGTTTGCTGTTGCGTTTGGCTTTGACCATATACCTCGACGGCGGGCGATCACCGGTGACACTCTCCGGCGGAGAAGATGTATCGCTCCTGCTTCTTGAACTGCTGGTACTTGAGCTTGAACTGCCTCCACGCCTTCCAGTGGTCTCCGGTGCGTCGAACGCATTCGCATCTATGAGGTGCGTGGGGAAAGCATGACGCTGCCGGGACGGAGGACGGTCAGTCAGGTCCTTACTCGGAACCGCAGGAGCTCGCGCTCTAGACTTTTTGTTCACTCCGGCGGACAAATTCCGGTACTTGCTAGCGCGGGAAGGCAACGCGACTCGTGCAGCGGCGTGATTGTTGTTATTGCTGACCCCACCGAGCCAGTCTTCCTGACCCGAAATTGAAAAGCTCTCAGGTCCAGCCCCGAGCTTGCCGAACGTCAGGCGTTGATGATCGTCGTAGTCGATTTCCGCATCATTGTTGTTGCCACTGCTGCGTTGGCGGAGCACGAACCGATACGACGGATCGACAGCTCCGAGTTGGCTATCATCAAGACGCTTTCGGTTAGATGGTCGAATGGAAGATGCGGACGAGGTCAAACTGCGTCGAGCTGACACAGTTGTGTCCTGGGATACGGCAGGTTGTTCTGGTCGGCGCTTTCCTGCCTGTGGTGGAGAAGCCCCACTGATACTTGAGTGGCGGTGGTGTGAGTGGGTCGGTGTGCATCGGCTACTCACTGCTTCAGCATTGGAGGTGACGATACTGGTTCTTCGTCTGTTACTAGAACCATCCTCGTTCAGAACGTCACGGTGGACTCGATGACTGCCCTGCACCCGCTCTCGCGGAGGTTCAAAGTCAATTTGAGAGCGCTCGGGCTCGTCCGGGGAACTGGTGCGACGGCGTCGACTCTTTCGCTTGATCTTGACCCCACTAGAAGAACTCTCGCTGGACGATGGCACTTTTGCAGTGGAAGAAAGAAGACTCATGGGGCTTTGTGGAGCTCTGGAAGAGACTTGACAGCGACAAGCGATGACTAGAAGTGCGGGGTGGGAGAATTTACGTTGGAGTGTTTCGTTGCTAGAGCGCTAAATCGGTCTGGACGAGCTCTCGTGCTGGAATTGGATGCTATTTTCTCAACGTGATTGTATATTTATTGCTTAGGTTCTTGTGAATTGGTGCATCTTATGATGAAGAGTGGAGGCTGGCGAGAAAGGCGACGTAGCATGCCAGAAAGTCCGTGTAAGAGAGGAACGATACTGTCGTAGCAGATGGAAGACGCCTCACACCGACACCATTGCTCGCAATTAGCTTTGTCAGCAAGTAGCGTAGACTCTCGATGGTGATTTTTGCGTCGCTAGATCTAGTTTTCCATTCATTCTTGCTGGATTCAAAGGGGTGTTAGAATACTTCTGCGCTTAACCAAGATGGAAGAGCCTTCTCACGTACCAAAGTCTAGCGAGAGCCTTGGTAAGACCCAGTATTGTCATTCGTTGAGGATGACGAGCATCTATGTCAGCGAATAACTCGTAGGCTTCTTGTGCGTCGACGACTTTTTCGCCGAGGAGGTCAACCAGTGCAATCACCTTTTCAAGCGGTAGAACAGGTATTGCTGCGCTACCGGTACCCCTCACTTCTGGCTGCATGTTCGATTCGTTGGTAATAGCGTCATCGATTTCTTGATCTTTACGTCCGCCTTCGACATTCATATTTTGCTTTGATACGAGTTTACCGAGGGGCTTGGCTCCTGTGAGGAAGTAGATCTGTGCGCGTCAGAATGTCATCAACCCTTTTAAATGCTTCAATCGTACCTGGATAGACGCGTTTACATCTTACACGAATGATTTCACCCCCACTCACATACTGTGTCTGCTTGCTGATACAACAGTCAGTCAAGTCTCCCAGCATTATTAAAATTGATCTCAGCCTTACCCAAACTTCTTGCACAGAAATTCAGCCACCCGCGGCTCGCAGCTCAGATGCACTTCATTTCGAATTCGATGTGAGTCTTCACTCCCGAAGTTCCGACCGGTTGCACGACATCGGCGCGAGAAAATGTCACCAACTTCACACACAGCTTCTTCGGGAACATTGTTGAGCTGTTGTACGAATTGCACCACGTCACGAGCCTCCACCTCAAGTGAGCTGATCCATTCCAGCGCCACAGCCTCCATCTCAATTGGATGCGTGTTCGAGTTGAGCAATACGATGGAATTCCCTGTTTGACAAACTATTTTGGCTACTAAGTACCCCTACAGCAACTGTGACATTATTTTCGTCGCTAAACGCTGTAATCTTTCTCTTCAAACTGGAGGGGACGGAATTACGAATCTTAAGGCATAGCAATATCCGCAAAATTGCACTGAGGAAACTCTTCAACAAGCTGCGCAAAAGCCTCCTCGTAGTGAGTCTTGGCAGTCTCAACCGGCAGCAGTGGATTCGGGATTGGAGTAGCTCGTTTTTCAGAGGTGAATGCTTTCTGCTTCAGCTTGCGAGGTTCACGTGGGATCTCTTGCGAAATACTGATCGACGGTTCTCCGCGTCGCTGTCCGCATGAGTCGTACTCTAGCACGATGCTTCCTCTCACGGTGACACTAGCCATGCCGTCCCGCGAAGGTGTCCCCATCGCTCCGAGTTCACCGCAAGTCCCTGCCGCTCCACTACCGTGCCACTTTACAAGCCCTTCACCTGTTTCATAAACGAAAAATTCTCCGCCGAGACCTCCGTGGCCCCCCTTCCCTCGGCGACCGGGTGGAATCCCGCGAATTCCTGGTTCACTCAGGCGCACAAGCCTCAGCTTAGTCCTCGTCTTTCTCCCAAATGATGTTGCTACCATGCCACCACCTACTACACACCCAGCAGCGCTGACTAATGGGTCGATAGGACTCATGGCAACTGCCGCCGTTGTCACTGCTGCTCCGACGACTGCACGAACGACGTCACGATCAGTCGGAGGGATTTCTTCTTTGGAGCGCTTTTCGAAGACGATTCCTCCTGGTAACGTCTTGAATGCCGCCTCCCATTTATCAAGCGAGGACAATTGATCGGCCAACTTCTCTGCAGAGGCCTTAAAGTGCGATACGTCGTACATAGCGTCGGCTCCATCGACACCTCGTCCTGCATGCTGCCCCCCGCCGCCTTGTTGGCCAGAAGACTTGAAGCAATTGACTATGTTGTCGGCATTTTGGAGCTTTTGGCACACAACGATTAGATTTCCACCGTACAGACCAGGCCTACCATTCTTTCCGTCTTCGCCAGGTTCAGCACAGGAAGGAATGCAAGCCGGGGCCTTCCCCACAGCCGACAAATCAATAGCGCTGATTCGGACAAATGGACTAACAACTACAACATTCGCCCATACCTTCAGCGGAAAATCGATCGTGACCTGCAAGAATCCCACCAGAATGACTGATGGGATGCCTTGACTGTGAGGCGTGTGCATCATACCCACGAAGTCCTTAATATCTTCAGCGTCTTGTTCCGACAATTGTAAGTGCCAGGCTCTGATCACCAAAGTCTTGGTTTCCCGGGTTTTGACCACTTCTCGAAACACGGAAATCTTCTCTCTTAACGTGAAAAGACTGCTCTCAACCTCCTTCAAAATGTTCCTACATTCCTCCGTCAGCCATTCTTCTTTGCAGAACACAAGGCTGTTCCCGCTCCATCGTTCCATTAGCTGCATTCGTTTTGCAGATCTCACAACAGAGGGTCTAGTTTGAATCGGGAACACTCGAGGCAGCATTAGCTGGAGTAACTGAACCATAGCGGTGAAATCGAGAGGCTGCTGATTTGCCAATGCATCCAGCAATACCGAGGCCTCGTTGAACGAATGGCGCAAGTACTCACGATTATAGATTCGAAGAAATTCCCAGGAGATGGCATCGCGTGCCTTTTCAATGCTTCGTTGGCAAAAGCTCTGCAGTAACAGCTGCACTGATTCTGGGACAGATCCTGCTAACATCTCGAGGGGTGGCGATGCAGGAGCCACAAGACGATCGAGTACAGCTCGTCGAAATCCCTGATACTGCGATGAATAGTCCTGCCCTTCATTATCCAATTTAGCAGGTTTCATTAGAGCAAATGCGGGGATCTTTCGCTTGTTCGGGTGAATTCCCTCCAAAACTTCCGTACTACCCGGTTCAAAATCGGCGTCGCACTTCATGTACACGAGGACAGCATTCGAGCTACCATCGTATACTCTGTTGATGGTAGTTGCCAGATCAACCCCCTGTGGACGGTTTTGGGGAGGAGTGGCCACCAACAAAAAAGTTATCTCATCGTGCTCTGCGAGCATCCACTTGAAAATCGAATGCACCACGAGTTCCGCAAATGGCCCACGGGTGTCATGGTTACCAGGCATATCAAATACCACCACTTCTTCATCACCAATACTCGTACGAATCACACCCGGCAGTAGAGTTTTGGAGGAAGAGCCACTGTGGATATCGACACCAGGAAGCGGTTTCTCGGCGACAAGAACGCGTGAAAATGCGTTTTCTTGGTGGACAAGCAGTTTCCCTTCTCCGAACAACAGCGAAACCAGCGTGCTTTTGCCGACTCCGGTCGTTCCAACCACAGCAATGCAGCGTTTGCGCTTGGCAAATTCTATCTGTTCCACATATTTCTGGACTTCTTGAATCAGTTCGAGCCCCTTATCGATATCAATGGCAGCCACTTGTTCCAAGTCCAATGTGTGCGCCAACTTGGTCACTTCATCCTCGAGTTCGGTAGCTGACTTAACTCCATCCATTGCTTAGCTTAGGAAAATGAAGAATGGTTAGCGCCTAGCAAAGATATTTGTTTGATTTGAATTGAAGCGGAGTGACCCAGAAATTCTCGACCAGCCAGATCTTTCAAGTGATTGAAGCAAACTCACCGCTCAAAAAAGCGTCGGGGACCGAATAAGCACAATGACGGATTCGACACAACAAGGGGAGGGTGACACTTTTCCCATCACGGAAGGTACCGAAGACAAAATGGAGTGGTTTATGTTTTGTCCTCCCAACTGTGGGGCGACATGGCGATTCATTTTTGGAGTAGATGGTCCTGAAAAACAAGTAAGCTACAAGGACTCGATGCTGCAATTTGTCAGGGAGCTTTACAACAAAAACATCGACGAAATTGTGAGCAAGTGGCCCGATGGAGCTTCAATTGAGTAAGGACACGCCAAAGTAAAGCTTGGGGATGTTTTTGACTACTACTTACACGGCAAGTGAAGGTATTCTTTACGTCCTGGATTGGACAGATTTTCGGTTCGCTGTGGAGGAGTACTTAGAGAACGACCCTCGCTAAAGTTTCATCACACCGGGTAACTCTGGAATTGGAAATGCTGATGCTGGAAAAAGTCGTAAGAGTGCCAGCCATACTGTATACTACGTAGTATTTTCCTTAAAATCCAAGGCAAACTAGTGCAGCCGCGATTTTTTGCTAGAAATTATGTAGTTCGTATGGCATGCTGACTACCAACCAGCGTACAACCCATTTGTCTGCACTCCATCACTCTAGTACGCTTCACTGTGACTGACGTACTCCAGTGCTTCACTGTAATCCAGGAATTTCTTCATCCGGAAGCCATAGAAGCCGTGGACTTGATCCAGAGCGGTCTGCCAGTCTGTATACACCCCCGTGCGGCGCCCTACTGCGACAGCATACTACCAGGACTGGATTTCCTGCTCGGGCTCACTCTCGCTTGCCCAATCTTCTTCACTGGGATACAACTTATTGCAGTTGAGGTACTCCTCTGCTTCCCCATAGTCGAGAAACTTCTTCATCCGGAAACCTGAGTAGCCATGCACTTGCTCGATTGCATCCTCGTAGTTCGTGTAGATGCCTGACCTGCGCCCAATCGCGACTGCATAATACCAAACCTGTTCCGCCACCGTAACTTCCTCCTCTTCGTTGGTCTCCCACCACTAACCACGTGAACGACACTCCCGGTTGTTGGCAATATACTCCAGAGCTGCACCGTAATCGAGGAACTTCTTCATTCTGAACCCGGAGTACGCATGCACCTGATTCAGTGCGTCGTCACGGTCCATATACATTCCAATGCGTCGACCGACAGCCACCGCATAATACCATACCTCCTCGTCTTCATTTTCTTCGTCGCTCTCTTCTTCGTCATCGCTGCAGTACTTGCGATTGTTCCCGATAAACTGTTGCGCTTCACTGTGGTCGAGGAACTTCTTCATCCGGAAGTTAGAGTATCCATGCACCAGCTGCCTCGCCTCCTGCCAGTCGGTATAAACTCCAGGTGTGCGGCCCACCGCAACGGCATCATACCACCCCCACCCCCCCCTCTTCGTCGTCTTCTTCTTCTTCGTCGTCGCTGGAATACACTTAGTTGAACGCAATGTACTCCTCCGCTTCTTCATACTTCTTCATCCGGAAGCCAGAAAACCCGTGCACCTACTCCATCGCCTCCTGGACGCCCACGTAGACGCCCATCGAGCGCCCACCGCCACCGCATACAGCCAATCTTTTGATGTCTTCCTCTCTTCTTCTTCTTGTTTCTCCTCCTCCTCTTCATATAAAATCTGATACTTCTATATATACTCTTCCGCGTCATCATAGTCCAGAAATCTCTCCATTCTGGCGCGCGGGTACCCAAAAATTTGGTCCCGGGCGTCCTCGAAGTCGAGAAAGATGCCGGTCGCGCGCCCCACAGCCACAGCATAAACCCAGCTGTTTTCTCCGGATCTTCTCCTCCCTCCGGATCTTCTCTTTCTTCATCTTCTCGTTCCTGGCTGCCGTCCGCCGTGAGACTGTCGCAGAACACGTCGAAGCCCTCCAGAAAGTCGCGCGCGTCCTCGAAGTCGCCGAACTTGCGCATGCGGAAGCCCGTGCACCTGCTGCGCTGCCTCCTCGTGGCGCCTGTAGATGCCCGGTTGATGCCCCACGGCCACGGCGTAGAACCACGACGGCTCATAGTAGTCGTAGCCAGCGTCCGAGTCGTACTCGTACCAGCCCATGGCGGTCGTAATCCTTGACGAAGTGACCCAATCCTATCGAACCGAAAGCGCAAGTAGTAAAAGAGTTCCTGAAAACCGTACCGTAATATTGATGACTATCTACTGTTTGTGCCCATTTGCCCTACATTGAATAGTTTTATGGCTAAACAGTACGTAAGTACTTTAGTCCACTGCGAAGTCAGGACTCCAGGTCTTCTACTCGTCTGAGCGCATCGGACCCGCACGGCACGCAATCGTTGGCTGCAGTGTGCCAGAACACTGTACCTGTTTTCCGATGCACAAATAATGTTAGGTAGGTGCAGTACGTGCAGGGTCACGAAATGTTTACACTACTGTACGACAAATCTTCACTGTCCGCATGTTGCAGCATGGGATTTGAGCTTGCAATGCCTATGTCCGTAGGTATACTCCTCTCCAGTCACATTAAGCTTAGTCACGTATCCCATATGGACCGTCCTTTTGGGTGCCAGGCGATAACCTCGGAGAACCATGAGCGTTCGCAGTGCTTTGAGCGCACTTCACAAGAATCAGCACAGAGATGCCGTCACGTCGCCGGTGGTCTCTGTCGGCCAAGGCCGCAGTCTGCCTCGCTTCGGTGGTTCTCGTCACGGCGTTCAACTACTACGGATTCGAGACGTCTAGAAGTCAAGCGAGCAGCACCGCTCCGACCGATTTAGAGGCGCTCAAAACGCAGGTGAAGAACCAAGAATTGCTCCTGGAAATCCGCGATCTGCTGCGTGGCACGCCCGATACTGCCAACACAAGTCGCACTCCAGCAACGAATGCACCAGACGTGGAGGTGACCGATTTCCCAGCCGACCACGACGGCAGCAACATGCACATAGTGTTCAGCGCGGGCTGCAGCCAGCCCAACAGATTGCTCCAGCAGACAGTAGTGCAGCTCACAGCCTCGTGGGCGGGCCAAAAGGGGCCGATCACGCAGATTTTGTCGGGCTGCTCGGAGAGTGAGAGGCTAAAAGTGATGGAGGAGCCCAAGCTTTACTACGACTTCCGCCGTCACTTCACACCGAGCTTTATCGTGAACCCGGAGCCGGGTGCGAATAACAGTTATGTGGCATACAACAAGCCGTTTGGGCTCCGCCATTTCCTCCAGAATGCGTTTCCGAAGATCAAGCACGAACTGGTCGCGCTCATTGACGGAGATTTCTTCTTCTTTCGACCGCTGGAAGCAAACGCGGGCAGGAACATGTCCAGGTTCTACCATGGGCGGCGCGACCCGTCCACCATAGATGATACCGTCACAGACGGAGTCGCGCTTGCACAGGACTGGAACGCACTGAAAGGCGGACTCTTCGCCGAGGACAAGACTGACATGCTGAAGCAGGTTTGCGGCGGTCTCCCGTGCGGTAATGTTTCACGTGAGGACGGATTCGAATACTACGGCAATATAGGACCGCCGTACATCATGACACGGTCCGATGCGCAGCGTATGGTTGACGACTACTGCCACCTCTGTGTGAGAACGCGGCAGGTCTCGAATGAGTGGATTACCGAGATGTTTGCGTACTCGATCGCAGCGGCCAACAATGGTATCAAGCACACAGCACTCTCGAATCTTGGCATTTCTTCCCCCAGCTTCAAAGGAGGCGGCCACGAGTACTGGGATTTTGTTGACGATTCGATGCCCAATCCATGCGATGACAACCTCGAGCCCGTGATGCCAAAGGATACACCCGTTGCGGTCCACACGTGCCAATGGATCGGTAACTTTTACAAAAGCCTGTGGCCCAAGACGATCGCCAACTGTGACAGCCCGATGTTTAAGATCCTACCGTCGACAGAATGGTCTGAAATCAACACCACAGTTGAGGCTAAAAGCCAACGTACTCGACGAGAGGAGGTTTGGGCGAAATGTACGCTCACCAAGATCATGAATCGCGCACTTGTCGAGCTGAAGCAGCATATGTGTTACGCGGGCTTCAACACATTTCGCGGTATCGATGCTGTACGGATCGACTGAGCGTGGCTACTGGAAGTAAAAACAGAAGTCATACTAGCCATGTTGAAAATGATGCTTACCCTAAAGATGAATTCAACAAAACACTCGGACCCCTCCAGACAACGCAAAGGTTGCCGCACAACCAGCTAGAAGTGGTGTTCACTACGCACCAGAAGCGGTGCGAGCTGCGGCGCTTGCAACACTCAAAGCTTCGTCATGGGT